>JAODAL010024479.1:0-60496 GCA_025379985.1 Phyllomedusa bahiana | reverse complement strand
AATGTATTTTTGAGGCAGCGGCCCCCCAAAACCCTTTTTTTACCGGGGGCCCGGTTTAAATGGCGACATTTTTCCCCGGCCCGGTGGGGGTGGTGTTCTTGGGGGCGTGGTTAGAGGGGCGGGGTTATGGAGGGGGTTGGATACTTAGAACCACACACAAAAAAAAAAAACCCCAATAAAGTGTATACTGTGTCATTTAGGGATATCGTATGCGGTAACCAGTATATTATAAATGGAGACTTATTGTCGGCTCTGTGGGTCACTATTATATTAATAATGCTTACCCACAGAGCTGATAATCAGTCTGCAGTAATATTGATCAACTCTGTGGGTCAGCATTATACATGTATATAATATACATATGTAATCAGCTCTGTCATTATAGAGATATATGCCCCCTGTAATAATAAATATAGCCACTCAGTAGTGATAGTGATACATAGCTGCCCCCAGTAGTAATAATGAAACATAGCTGCCCCCAGTAGTAATAATGAAACATAGCTGCCCCCAGTAGTGATAATGAAACATAGCTGCCCGCAGTAGTAATAATGAAACATAGCTGCCCCCCAGTAGTGATAATGAAACATAGCTGCCCCCAGTAGTAATGAAACATAGCTGCCCCAGTAGTAATAATGAAACATAAGTGCTCCAGTAGTGATAATGAAACCTAGCTGCTCCAGTAGTGATACATAGCTGCCCCTGTAGTGATAATGACACATAGCTGCCCCAGTAGTGATATATAGCTGCCCCCAGTAGTGGTAATAATACATAGCTGCCCCAGTAGTGATACATAGATAGCTGCCCCCAATAGTGATAATGAAACATAGCTGCCCCAGTAGTGATAGTATACATAGCTGCCCCAGTAGTGATACATAGCTTCCCCCAGTATTGATAGTGATACATAGCTGCCCCAGTAGTGATACATAGCTGCCCCCAGTAGTGACGGTGATACATAACTGCCCCCAGTAATGAGTGATACATAGCTGCCCCCAGTAGTGAGAGTGATACATAGTTGCCCCCAGTAGTGATAGTGATACTTAGCTGGCCCCCAGTAGTGAAAATGACACATAGCTGCTCCCGTAGTGTATGATACATAGATGCCACCAGTAGTGATAATGATACATAGCTGCCCCTGTAGTGATAAGGACACATAGCTGCCCCTGTAGTGATAATGACACATAGCTGCCCCTGTAGTGATAATGACACATAGCTGCCCCAGTAGTGATACATAGCTGCCCTTATTAATGATACATAGCTGCCCAAGTAGTGATATTTGTTTAAAATAGCTGCCCCCAGTAGTGATAGTGATACATAGCTGCCCCTGTTGTGATAATGATACATAGCTGCCCCTGTAGTGATAATGACACATAGCTGCCCCTGTAGTGATAATGAAACATAGCTGCCCCCTGTAGTGATAGTGATCTATAGCTGTCCCAGTAGTGATATTATACATAGCTGCCACAGTTGTGATAATATTACATAGATGCGCCCGTAGGGATAAATAATGATACATAGCTGCCCCAGTAGTGATAGTGACATTTAGCTGCCCCAGTAGTGATAATGATACATAGCTGCCCCAGTAGTGGTAATGATACATAGCTGCCCCTGTAGGGATAATGATACATAGCTGCCCAGTAGTGATAATGATATTACTGCCCAGTATTTGATAATGATACTTGGGCTGCCCCCAGTAGTGATATTGATACATAGCTGCCCCTGCAGTGCTAATAATACATAGCTGTCCCCAGTAGTGATAATGATACACAGCTGCCCCCAGTAGTGATAGATGGCTGCCCCCAGTAGTGATAGATGGCTGCCCCCAGTAGTGATAGATGGCTGCCCCCAGTAGTGATAGATGGCTGCCCCCAGTAGTGATAGATGGCTGCCCCCAGTAATGATAGCTGCCCCCAGTAGGCACCCAGGACAATAAAAAAAAGAAGTAGTAGTAGTCACTCACCTTTCCCGGATCCTCGGCCGAGTTCCTTCTCACAGCAGCGAGCGGCGCGGGGGGTGTGACGTCACTGTGCATCACACTCCCTGCGCCACTCATCGTTGTAGATGCGGTGCTCAGTCCAACAGATACTACGACATAGTCGCTTTTGATTTGCCAAAAGCATATACCATGGGCTAATATAGCAAATAAAGTCTAAAGGAGTATGTTTGTTCCATTAATATCTATGGGCTGCCTGTGGCTAGATTGTGGTAAACATTGGGTTCCTTTTTTCTTGGTACTCGGACAGATACTTGTAACGCAGCGAATAATGCCCTGGGAAGCCTAAATTTATCGCATCTGTGACTGTTCATGCACCACAATTTTAAATATATGCCAGCTATGAGGTGTCATAACTTTTTCCTCTATAAATTACTCCAGTTTCTGGAGTATATTATAGTGCGTTTGTTGGACCATGGAGGTCCCACCACATTAGCCCTCACCCTCTTATATAGTAATTTAAAGTGATGAGCAGAGCCATATATGACTTTTGTACATTATACAACTACCGTTTAATGCTTGCTAAAATCCCCAAAATTAATTTATTTGATTATATATACATACATATTTGTGAACCTATGTTTCTTTAAGTTCAGGTTTTCAAATTTATTTATTAAAAATTCATAAAGAATAACAAGTAATACCCATTTAATTCCCATTCCTGTATTATTAAAATAGGCTTTTTAAAAATCAATAAAAAAAAAAAAGTTATATAGTTTATTCTTTCAGTAAGGTTATATTGATTCTATTTGACTTTTCTATGTCTTGTACCAATCATTCTAGAATGGTATCATATCTATATTATATTCTATGCGAAGGTGATGTTCTTCGCAGAGCTTTCCCTGTAATGCTCCCAACGATTATCTATGTATTGTAATCAAAATAGCTGTTCATGAATATTTATTCAGCCACTGTCCAACCTTCTTGGAATATATAATTTAGGACTCCACCTCCCAGACAGCTGATTAGCACAGCATCATGTGAAATTTACAATCAGAGGTAACTGCACTTAACTTGACTGCAGTGGCATGCTACACTGCTAGCTTAGTGTGCCTGCTGTGGCTATGCTATTAATATAGCACACTGTTCGATGCACTTACTATATGAACCAGATGCTGCATTTGCAGCTAATGTCTAGCGTTGAGCTTCATTCTTAAACAGGCATATGGCTCATAGTTTTTAATGGAAAATTTTCTTGAAAATGGCTCAAATGCAAGCTTACACACATATCCAAAGGACAAGAAAAGTCTCCAATGTGAAAAAAGTCCAAAAAACGTGGATGCAGGAGAATGTGATGCGGAGCATAAAGACAGACCTCTGGATGTAAGAGAAGGCAGCTGCCTTCTCATACCTCCAGAGGTCTGTCTTATGCTCCGATCACATCCAGCATCCCGTTTTTGGCTTTTTCACATTGGAGACTTTTCTTGTCCTTTGGATATGTGTGTAAGCTTGCATTAGGAGACCATTTCAAGAAAATTTTCCATTAAAAACTATGAGCCATATGCCTGTTTAAGAATGAATCTCAACGCTAGACATTAGCTGCAAATGCAGCATCTGGTTCATATAGTAAGTGCATCGAACAGTGTGCTATATTAATAGCATAGCCACAGCAGGCATACTAAGCTAGCAGTGTAGCATGCCACTGCAGTCAAGTTAAGTGCAGTTACCTCTGATTGTAAATTCACATGATGCTGTGCTAATCAGCTGTCTGGAGCTCCTAAATTATATATTCCAAGAAGGTTCTCATACCTCATAATGTCTGTCCTTTGTCTTTTTCACATTAGAGACTTTTCTTGTCCTTTGGCCATCACCGTGTGCTATTCCTTATTTATCTCCTTAGTCACCTGATATATGACTTTAGATGTCACTTGATAAAGGCACAACTGCCGAAACGTTGACATGTTTAGACATCTATCACCTCACATTTTAAGTACCATTGTCTATGAAATTTTTTTTGAGAATTTGCCATGGAATTATCTACAAATTGAATTTTTATCGTAGGTACCCTCCAACTGTGAGAGACACAATCTAAAAAAATCAATTTTATTGCATGAAATAAGTATTTGATCACCTACCAAACAGTAAGAATTCTGGCTCTCACAGACTTGTCAGTTTTTCTTTAAGAAGCCTTATATTCTGCACTCATTACATCTGTTAATTACACCTGTTTGGACTCGTTACCTGTTTAAATGACCCCTGTCTACACACTCAATCAATCACACTCCAAACTGTCCAAGACCAAAGAGTTGTCTAAGGACACCAGGAACAAAATTGTAGACCTGGACAAGACTAGGATAAGCTACAGGACAAGAGGCAAGGAGCTTGGTAAGAAGGCATCAACTGTTGGCGCATTTATTAGGAAATGGAAGAAACACAAGATGACTATCAATCTTCCTCAGTCAGGGGCTCCATGCAAGTTTTCGCCTCATGGGCTAAGGATGATTCTGAGAAAGGGCAGGATTCAGCCCAGAACTACACAGGAGGATCTGGTCAATGACCTGAGAAGAGCTGGGACCACAGTCTCTCAAAGATTACCACTAGTAACACGATGCAGTCATGGATTAAAATCCTGCAGGGCATGCAAAGTACCCTTTTTCAGCACATGTCCAGGCCTATTTGAAGTTCACCAATAACCATCTGGATGATCCAGAGGAGGCATGTGAGAAAGTCAAGTGGTCAGATGAGACCAAAATAGAACTTTTTGGTATCAACTCCACTCGCCGTGTTTGGAGGAAGAAAAAAGAGCAGTACACCCCCAAGAACACCGTCTGAACCATGAACCATGGGTGCACACACATCATACTTTGGGAGTGCTGTTCTGCAAAGGGGACAAAACGACTGCACTGTATTGAAGGGAGAATGGATAGGGTCATGCATCGCGAGATTTGGCCAACAACCTACTTCCCTCAGTAGGAGCTTTGAAGATGGTTTGTGGGTGGGTCTTCGAGCAGGACAATGACCTG
Organism: Phyllomedusa bahiana; assembly: GCA_025379985.1. Lineage (NCBI taxonomy): Eukaryota > Metazoa > Chordata > Amphibia > Anura > Hylidae > Phyllomedusa > Phyllomedusa bahiana. The sequence goes on along the minus strand of JAODAL010024479.1, from coordinate 55,543 downwards.
AAACACACAGCCAGGGCAACTAAGTGACTCCATAAAAGCATGTCAAGGTCCTGGAGTAGCCTAGCCAAAGCCTGAAATATCTGGAGAAGATCTGTATGGAGGAGTGGGACAAAATCACTGCGGCGGTGGGTGCACACTTGGTCAAGAACTACAGGAAGCGTCTGACTTCTGTAATTGCAAACAAAGGTTTCTGTACCAAATATTTAGTTCAGTTTTTCTTTTGTATCAAATACTTATTTCATGCAATAAAATTCAAATTAATTATTTAAAAATCACACAATGTGATTTTCATTTTTTTAGATTGTGTCTCTCACAGTTGAGGTGTACCTATGATAAAAAATTACAAACCTCTCCATGGGAAAACATGCAAAATTATCAGTGTATCAAATACTTATTTTCCCCACTGCATGTGAGCATTGCATGGCACTATTATATAGGCACATTACTAATACTCACTTTTGCAGGCCAGTTTACATCACAATAATCAGACTGGGTTTGAATTATTGTAAGAACTACATGACAGCATTTTGTAGGCATAGTACAACCTACGGTTAGTCTTATCGAACTGGGTGGCACTACATTATGGATACTGAACGACACAACCCTGTGAGGAGGTACTGCCATTTTATGCAGACATAGTAAAACTTGCTACGTTGGCACAAGGAGGGGAACATCTCTCCTTATGGAGAGCACCAGTTAAGGTGTGTAGTGTTTTGTTTTGCCTTTTTAGCCCAATAACTCAGTCAGTCAGCATCTGGTGTTGGAGCAATGAGATGGGTATGAGGAGGGGAACATCACTACTATGGAGAGCACTAATATCGCTCTGCTCTACACTGATGAGGGGCAAAACCCCGAAACGCGTATGTAATAAGAGCAATATTGCTTGACAATTATTCCTTTTTGCTTCACAAAGATTCAGTCAATCAGACTAAATTGGAGGATTTGTTACAACCATAGATGGCTCATGAGCATGTATCCAGCTCCTTTCCCATAATGCCTTGTGATATGCAGATGCTGAGTAAGATGGGGCTAAAAGGCAAAACAAAACACTACACAACCTTAACTGGAGCTCTCATAAGGAGAGATGTTCCCCTCCTCATACCCACTGTCATTGCCACCCACCATTCAACCAATATCGCTCTGCTCTACACTGATGAGGGCAAAACCCCCGAAACGCGTATGTAGATGAGCAATATTGGCTTGACAATAATTCCTTTTTGCTTCTCAAGATTCATGAATCAGAAGTAAATTGAGGATTTTGTTACAACCTAATAGAGGGCGCAGTGAGCTTTCCAGCGCCTTTCTCCATAATGCCTTGTGAATATTACGTTGGCACAATAAAGCACTACTCTGTGGCCATTATATAACAGTTCACTGTGGGCAGTTATACCACTATTATGTGGACACTGTATGGGACTATTTTTGTGACTGCCATATAGGACTGCTTTGTGGACATATTATGACACTGTCTTTCTGTAATTGTAAGGTATTGCTATGTTATTCATTCTAGGTTTTGAATGCAATTTTGTGTCACTGATATATAGCAGCAATCACATACATCAGAGAACGTGCAGGAACATGAGCGTACAAGATATGGATAAGTGGAATAAGCGGGAAACATACACAAACATTCCACTAATTTTAATGGTGGTTCTTAAAAAAAAGTTTTAAAAAAAGGCATTTATAGAGGCACAAATAATGCAACAAAGTAGGCACATGTTTCTTGGACATCACTACACTATGTGAACTCATCACTACAAGAATCAGTCACATATTACATCTAATTACTAGGAAAAACAAAAAGAAAAAAAGGAAAATGAGATGAAGTAATCATTCTCCTAAAGTAAGAAATGTAAAGCTGCTAGTTCTTGTAATGAAAACTTTGTCCTAATTGTTCAGACTTTCTCAACTCCTCTTCAAATAGGTCAGGCTTTTGTGGCAATACCTGTCTGAGAGTGATAATTACTCAGTCAATTAGTCTAATACATGTGTGTCTACTTGGAAACATTTTAAAGTTATCATTGATCCCCTGAAGTGGCAATCATTGAAGTGGAAAACTGGTAGTGAGTAATTGGCTGTGCTTTCTGCGACACCTGGGTTGCAGTTCTTCAGACCTTTAAATGTTTAATATTAAAAACATATACATGGAAGAAAATAAATCAGAGCACACATCATTAAAGGGCTGTTTATGCTGTTTATGATTAATCATCATGCACAGTTTTTCCGCACATAAATTACTTTAGACGTATTAATAGCTGCTATAAAGTCTTAGACTTCCAAAGTCCAGTTAAATGTCAAATGAACCACAGGACAAGTAAATAACCCATACAATAAATAAGAGATGGAGAAGGAAATTTATAAGAGCTATAAATTTTAACAACATATGATGCTAGTGATCTTATATGTCTTATAATGTAAGGGTAGGAATGAATGGTTTGATATCCTTGGCCATTGGAATATTTTTCCTTCAGTTATGCATAATCTCTTAGCAGTCTTTTTGACTTGATAGAGCACTATTCATCATTTTGATTGTAGATAAAACACTGATATCGTTCTTCAAAAAATATTGGAAAGTTAGATTTTATTCACTTCAGTAATTTTTTATAGGCCTGTTGTGCTATTCTATCTGGTAAGAAAAACAGAAGCTAAAGTAAAATCTGTTCCAAAAATGTATCATAGCAGATCTGTAATATTAACCATGGCTCCAGTGGGTACAAGTCTAAACAGATCTTCAGACCAAATTTATATTTGCTTCTTTTTTTATTAGAGTCATGACAGCAATGATGGATAGGTTTTCTGTATATCAGGCAGTTTTCTGACTAAAGCAGTCTGCACACTGCTCTGGTGAGTCTCACTAGCAGTGATCATGCTTCTCTTGTTCAGAAGGGCAGTGACATTGCCAGTACTTTTTATAAAATAATATATTGTATATACCTAAATCCATACAAATAGCTGTAAGACAATGTTACATGGATGATACCTCTATATAATGGTGGTACAGTGACCACATAATACCGCTATACAGTGAGCAAATATCACTGTTACTGACCAAACCAAGACTAATATTAATGATGCCACTATAGAAAGATCAAATAATACTGCCACACTATGACCACATATCTCCATCACATAGTGACTGAATAATACTGCCACACCATGACCACATATCTCCATCACATAGTGACTGAAAAGTAAAAAGAAACTGGCCACAACCATGACACATATAACAGAATTTCTGCATTTTTTTAAAACAGGCTCAAACACGAGAAAGGCTAGTTTACCTTGTAACAGTATCTTGAGTGCAGCGAAAGCTCCAACTTAGGCGACATGTAATAACGTTGGCGCTGAGCAGCCAGTCAAAATAGCTATTAAAGGTAGTGTAGAATGTGCCAGAATGTATGAATGTGTTCTTCTGTAGGTCATACATACATGCGCAGTCTAGTGCCAATAGTCTAGCTCAAGCAGACCACATTTAATTTGGTGTGGCTGTTCTGTTCTCTGCCTAGATTTGGCGTCAAAGAATCATAAATGTGTCTATGTCTATGAATGTGATGCAACACGTCCCCAGAACATTCCAAAATTTTGGCGCACTAAGAAGGGTCTTTGGTGCACTACAAAGGGACTTAAAGCACCAAAGTTTGGAGTTCACCTATTCATACATTCTTTTTGGCTCAAAGTACCCCAGAAAACTGGTGCAGCCCCGTTCATACATGTCGCCCTTAGTTTCTGTTTTATGACCACACCCTACTGCTGCAGCAAAGCAGTGTTTACTTCTGCTGGCTCTGGGTTCTGTTGCTATGCAACATATAACTTTTTCCTGGGCTTCTTCTGATAAGCTCATCAAGACTTGCTGTTTAAAGGGGTGTTCTCACTATATGCTGTTTCACAAAGCCTACTCTTCACAACCAGCTTAAGACGTTAACTTCCTTGTTAGGCTGTAGGTGGCTCTATACCAGTAATTGGCATATCAGCTCTGCTATTCCTAGTTTGTTAAAAGAATATTGGTATTGGAACATTTAAAAGTGGGCATAAGGTTACAGAGCTAAAGGTTTAAAGTTTGTCATTAAGAAACATAAACAAGTTCCTGTGCTGTTTATAAGGCAGGAGCATTATCAGGAGCATGGAGTCACATCACCAGAATGACCATCCTGGCCACGGCTCTAGAGTCTGTTAGAGCAGAGGGAGGTGGCTTAGAAGAACCTAGGAGAGACATGTAAACACAAGCTGAAGATAAGAACTGCTATAGCTCTGAAGGGAACCAAATACAGAAAATCAATATATTTGGTATTTACTTTTTCCTATGTGTTAAATCGGTATGGTGAGAGTAATACTTTAAATCTAGTCTAGTCCGAAGCGGCAGAGGAGAGGATGGGCGCAGTAGTCGTCATGGTGTTAGCACAGCATCATGCCTCTCATACCTCTCTGGACTCATTACCTTCAGCTCGGTAGATGTTATTACTTCCCCCGGGGAACACTCTGATGGTGTTAGCTGTCTGCTGCCCGTAGTGTTGTGTGAGGTGCCCTTGATGTAATACAGGTGCGGAAGCAGGAGATCAAATGGGGTTAACGGTGAAAAACATTAACTCTCACTTTATTCTCTGGCAAGTTGTTATTCTTTCCTTCATTTAAATACATTTCCTTTCTCAACTTCATGCAACTAGCAGCCGGGAGCGGTCCCATATAATAGTCCCTTAGTCAGATGCAGCTTAGACTTCAATGAGTTAAAGGGGAACCCCAGGAGAACTGCCATATGCAAATCTTCTCTCTTCCAGCTTAGAATACAGGGAGTTAACAGAGTAAAACCCCAGGAGAACTTGATTTGGGTTTCTTGAGCCAGGCGGGAAGCAAAGACTGGACATCAACCGGGTCACAAGGCCAAATGTGGGACTCACTTTGCCTTGTGTTCTTGTACATCCAATGTATCTTTCCATGAGAACCTCCCAGAGCTTGTCTGTCTGCATCCAATCCGAGAGAATGTCCTTTCCACTGATATATCAAGGACTATTCAAAGAATATGAAAGGGTGCTGACCTCAGACACCTGAAGGTCAACAGCCCTAAAGATGAGGATCAGTAACGCCCATCCATCATTGTTCCATGATGGTGTGGATAGTAACCCACACCCACACCAGATAGAACAACTGATATAACCACCACCTAACACTAATTACTAGAACAATGTATAACCTACTCCCCCCTTCCTTGTTTCAATGGAGACGACTCGTCAGCTGCCAGTTGCTTATCACAGTATCTCTTTCAATACATGGTCTGCATGAATCACAATGATTTGACATGGAATACATTGCGTCATTCCTGTTTCCGACCTAACCTGCACCTAGCGTTTCTGGTTCTGACTTTTGGCGAGCTCCCTGGTAGTTTTTTGTGCTGGTTTTATTTTTGGTTTTCACACCTGGGACGGTGTGTACGAGGCTGTTCTCTAGATGTATGGGTCAGCGCCGGTCCAAAATATAGGTGTCATTATTATGCCTCCCGCGGCACATGGTAACGTGCCTTAGCGATGTGGGTGCTTTTCATGATGCATGTTTACTACAACCGTATGATATCCTACACATTTATGACTGAAGGACATGCAAAACTGTGCCAATACCACTGGAGAACTGACAGTGAACCAAGATAAAAAGTGGTCCTATCTGAGCCTGGAGTTTGATGTTTTGGAGCTAGAAAGCATTAAAGGTTCATAAATTCAGGTGCATTCTACATCACTAATATGCACAATAAATTTGACGTCTGGGCACCAAAATACACCCTGGTGTGTTCTTGGTCTGCTCCTGGTCCAAGTTCTGAGCATGATCCTAGTTTCTACCCTGGCCTTCCCACATCTTGTATTCCTGATGTCTCCTTTTTGATATCCAATTGTCCAGCTTAGGACATCGTTCCTATTACCACCTGACTTCAAACCTGGCCTATATATGGACCTAGTTCCTGCTCTCTGCAGCAACAGTTATGAACTGGAACAAGATATCCTAGTTTGGGGTTTTGACTCCTAGTCTGTTTTTCAAGTTCTTAGTTTTAGATGTTTGTTTCACGACTTTGTCCTCTTATCCTGTGATATTATAGTCTTTTCTACACCTTATAGCCGCGATTTTAACAACATAAAAAAAGTTTTTTCAAAAACATCAATATCCTTAGACGGGATCCATTGTTGGCGGAAATTATTGATGCAGGGGTTGTGTGTGTTCCAAAACGCAATAAAACTATAGGGAGTGACATTTCCCGAAGCGACTTTTCAAGTAAAACAGTGCGTTGTACGAGACTTTCTCAGAAAGGTTTTTTTTGCCTGTGGAGGCAATAGATGCATAGAGGCAGGCATGTAGGGCTATATACAGGCAGGCATTTAGGTAAGGCTATATACAGGCAGGCATTTAGGTAAGGCTATATACAGGCAGGCATTTAGGTAAGGCTATATACAGGCAGGCAGGTAGGGCTATATACAGTCATGCACAGTATGGTCTATATACAGGCAGGCAGGTAGGGCTATATACAGGCAGGCAGATAGGTCTATAACATTGCAGGATAGGTAGGTGCTATATACAGGCAGCTAGGTAGGGCTATATACAGGTAGGTAGGGCTATATACAGGCAGGTAGGGCTATATACAGGCAGGTAGGTAGGGCTATATCAGAACTTTAGAAGAAAATAATCCCAGCGGGTCCAGATCTCTCCATAATAAAACAAAATGACGTTTTATTGCAACATGTAAAACCACGCACCTCCGCAGAGGTGAAGTCCCAAAGTTAAACCTTGGATAACGCGTTTCGGGCAATACAACGCCTTAAGTCATACATAAAAGCAAATACAATTGTATACCTTATATATACTGTATATAAAAATCAGCAAGTATTACACCTAACCAACGGCCTGCAAGTTCCTCTGTTCTACCGTTGTGTGCTACCCGGAACGAATACAGCCAGCCGGACATGATGAACATGACATGCTCACTGAGCCCGCATAGACAAAAGTGCTGGTGAGGGCCAAAGGTCCCTCTTGGGCATTGTCCCCCAAATTATTCCGCAGCTTTTGAAGCCAAACACGTAAAGAAATGAGGCGAATGCGAAGCCCTACAGAAAGAACCAACAAATCAATCAAAAAATTAAAGAAAACACATTTGAAACAAAAATCACGGGGAATTTAAAAAGCAGAAAATTAAAATCTACTTATTAGGTCAAATATTCGGGAGAAAGACACAAGAAGAGAGACACCCTCATAACAGACCCAAATTACCCCTAATTCAATAATGAAACATAAGCTCACGTTTAAGATTGAGGCCTTTTGGGGTACTGAAAATATTTAAGAGTCAGTATCACCATAAACGGCCCTCCCTGTCATGTAATAATTTATCCACATCTCTCACGAAGGGGTTTAATGTTCCTTTTCTTATACCCTTAATTTTCATACCCCCCTGTGTTGGAGTTGGGTCTTCTCTAAAATGAAGGACAAATTAGATTGATGCGAATTGGAAGATCGTTATATATTCAGGTTGTTCAGAAACCGTGTTTCAACCTTCTGTGGTATTACCCAATACTGTATATTGCCCTAAAGTTACACATTAGCCACATAAAGATAATATGGTTTGTGTGAGTTGCAGTTGTATATATTGGCAGATTTTGTGGACTCTTTGTTCCCAATGGACAATTTTGTCCTTTTGGGACCGTGTTGGGCCCTTTGAAACCTTCTTCTCTGAGTATACGATACCTTGATCAAGATCCAGATGGATGAGCAAAATAATAAAAATTGGGTGATGATGTGGGCCATTTCGCTGTTGAACCCACCCAGAGATGCCACTGAACCAGTTGCAGTGGGTAAGCCATGCGATCACTGTCCTGCTTTACCTATATCATGTTCAGCTTGGTAATTTCATTCTTGAGCTCTCTATATTTGTGGAGCGCGTTAGCTACTCTCACTGAAAAATTTGAATCTACTAATTACAGCAGGCACGTCCGATAGTGGCGCAACCCCGCCCCATGTGGCGGTGAGAAAAATCTCATGAATTAGATGTGTTGATTTAAACACACTTGGCATTAGAACTTGGTTTGGCTGTTAAAGTATCTCAATGCATCAATATCTCATCGATGTGTTGTCAAAGAGTTGAGTGACCCTAATCTGTTCAATGATGTGTGGCGTTGTGTAATCCTATTAAAATGTCCTGTGATCGGTAATTACATTAAGCGTAAAATACTGGATTGAGACTGATCAAAGGTGTTCTGGATGACTCGCCCTCTTTGCGATCTTATTCTGGGAATTTTGATCAATATTGATTTTCATCGTGTTGTGAGGACCAGGTTGCCATTGTCCAGTCTGGCAATAGTACTGAGCGAACCCATTGTGTGAGAAACTTGTTGCATTAGAACCACATACTAATATAGGTTATCGGGAGAATGATGGTGGTCACTCCTAAATTCGTGAATAACCTGTATGCAATTTCGGATGCAATCACCACAGAAAGGGGTTGGATTCTGGGGATGGGCACATTATATGTGATAGAGTCCTTTGGATGGTCTTTAAATACTCGGGGTACTTAGCGTTGATCTCTGAAATATTCACAAGTTTTCTGCTAGTGTTTGTGAGCTCCTTGCATGAGTTGATAAGTTAATCCAGTGACATGCAAGTGGTGTTGTTATGTCAGTGCTCCTGTTCCTAGGGGTTTGAATTTGTTGTCGAATATTCTACCTATAATGTGTGCCATTTCCTGATAGGAATGTACCTAAATCTGTGTTTGTGGTGTTTCACCCTGTTAAATCCTAAGAGGTGTTGTAAACACCCCACATATGGAGATAAGAAATTGCGGGTTTTCCATAGTAAGGTCACGTACAGCAAAAACCACAAGGGGGTGATGCCCTATCTGCTATGGGGAAATAAGAATACTCGTGTATTATCAAACCCTGAGAAGCTGATTACTGGGAAAGTGCAAGTGTCATTTTCTCCTAAAATGAGTTCTTCTTGGGGGAACAGGTGTAGCTATGAACGGCATAGATTGTGATGATACTTGGTGAATGTGTTGAATATCCAGCAATCCTGTAAACCTGTGCGTATTGGCTATGGTGTGGTGCTATTTAAGTAACTTATTATCCTGTTCATGTAAATGTTCATGTAATATTCTCGTTTAAACACCATCTCTACAGATTCTATTATGTCATTAAACACCAATATAATGCACCTAGCCTCATTATCCGTTAGGTTTGCAAGAACTTTCATATGCAATTATATATGACAGTATGTGTTTCTTTGGTTTTCAGGAATTAGTCGTTATACATCCTCACTCTAACCTTGGTGGGACAATCTCTTCCTGCCATGGTTGGATAGTATTCTGTCGGCTGATGTGAGCCAGCCAGTGAGATTCCTGTGTTAAGGGCAGCTTTAAGAACAAAAAACCAACCATCCTCCACTTTAATAGCCCAAAGTCTTTGTGGGTTGAGGGCCAAGTTAATTTATGGTACCAGAGGGGAATCTCGATCTTCTTTTCTTAACGGATCCTTTCACACTTGAAGGAGTGGTTCTTCAGAACTTGAAATGGACCAACCCCATTTCCTGAAAAGAACCAGAACCGTAAAAAATTTGCGAATTAACATTATCTCCTGGTTTACGTTTTGTGACAAGGCAAGAGTAGGGACAGGTTGCATGGTCCCTACTTGATGATGCAAATCCTTTAATTGTTTTTGTTGTTGTTGCACATAGTCCACATTTAAGACGTTGTTTAAAAAAGAAATGTGCAGTCTTGGAGGTGAGAGTGGGTGACTAGGCAATTTTCCAAAAGAATCTCATATGGTGATAGTGGTAGCACCCCCTTTGGGGTACTACTGCATTGTCCCACAAAACAAGGAGGTTGGTAAAAGCATTCAGGCCACCTCATACAGTTTCCTTGAACTTTTGATAGCTTTTCTTTCGTGGGTGCGATTATACCTTTCGACCTTGCCACTCGCCTCGGGGTTCATACGGGGGTGGGAGTGCACTGTTGCTTTACACCAATTATTAGCAAAATGGTTTGATTTACTATTACCAGTGAATGCAGTGGTTCCTAGATCATCGGTAAACAACCTTGGGGTTCCCATTTGCTATACGGGACTCTTTACAGGATCTATGCAGCCAAGCTGTGGTAGCCGTTTGAAGATGAAGTGGGGTACGCTTCGTTCCACCCTGAAAATTGATCAACACAGACCAAGGACTTACGATTACCTTCCTACCTTAGGCAGCTGTATTGAGGTCTACCTTTTGAAGCTGGAATGGGCCATTGTGGATGGAAGGTGTGAAGGTGGGGTCCTCACTGCACACTCCAGCGTTCTGTTGGAGGGGTTTGGCAATACAGGGACAATTCGCTCTGCAATCACAGTGTAACTGGTGTCACACCAGTATGTGAAAACAAATTCCGCTGCTGTCTTATTTATCACCTATGGGTAAGGTCCATGCGCAGCTTCAGCCAGAGCATGGCAAAAGGATTTTGGGGCCAAGGGTTTTAACCTTCACTATTGGTCCATTAGGCATCATCATTCTGTGTGCACCCATACCTTTCCATCGGCTTTTCCTGAGGAGAACAATTGGATCTGTTATGTTATAAAGTTCAAAATGTCAGGTTAAGATACATATTAGGTTTTACAGTCATCAAACTATTACAAGGCATTTTACTCACTTGCACTCTTTGCAGATCTGTCGCTCTGTTGATTTCTCATGTGCAATGGGGTTCATGGTGGACGTGTGTGCTTGTCATATAATCACTCAGCAATATCATTTAGGAAGGTGTATAACTTCAAGCAATGTGGCTATTTCTTTTGATAGTCCACCGGGGGAACCTTTTGCAGTCAAAAAAAATTACTAATTTTCCTATCTTTCCAAAATCGCTTTTTCTTGGTCCCCAACCAAAAGCATATCCTGGAGTCAGTGTAAATATTTTCAGTTTGCCTTCAGACTATTAATGCTTTAAATGAGTGGCACATTAACTCAGCTCACTGGGGGCAGACAGAATGAGGGGGATCTAAGTTTTCACCTGTAACAGTAGTGTGGATCATTACCACGCAAAATCCAGATGTCATTGACCCTGATTCATTTTGTCTGTGACCACTGCCATCTACTTTACAGCACCATTGTCTATGGGTGGTTCAAGTGGGTTCCCTTCCCTCAAATCTGGGCGCGGCAGTGTCAGAGTTTGGGTATGCGCCAAACAATCATGGTCTCCGCTCCCCTCCACTCTAGTCTTCACCTGTTGCACATCTATCTCCTCACTATCCTACTCTCTGAACCTCATGTGGCAAATCAAAGTAGAGGGTTCAATTTAGAGCACCGGTTTGAAGGACGGTGTGGCTTGGCTGCAGTGAGGGCAAGACTCCCATCGAGTGAGCCGAGCCTGGGTTGACTGTTTTGTACCGTGACATATTAAAGTTAGAGCCATACACAGATAGTGGGGAACCCAGGACATTCAAAATGTGCTTCAGAACCAATTCTGGCAGTTTTCTCTACAGCTAAAATGCAGCAGCCGCTATGGATCTAAAGGGCATGCATGCATCCCTTTCGCTAAAATCAGGATCTAACTGACCACTTTAGTAATCTATAGGACGCGTTGGCATCATTGGTGAACTTTGAGGTGAGCACAGCCTGAGATGTCCTTGAACTTTCATGACAGTACATATGGAATGGTTTTGAGTTGAAGGTAGGCCTAGAGCAGGGGCTGAGGGAGTGCGTGCTTAAGATTCCTCAAAGCCTGCCTGGGTTCTCAATCGTGTGTGTTGTGAGAGGCTGAGCAACTGATTCTTGGTTAAGTCATACAGTGGGTGGCGGCATACAAAGAATAACAAGGTATCCACTTGTCTACAATATCATACCATTCCCCAGAAATTGTCTTAGTCATGTTGTTAATTGGAATGGTAATTTTTGTATGGCTGCTACTCTGTTCTGGTAGTAGGTGTCTGTGGCCTGGTTGTAAGGCAGTGGGCAGTACGTGTTCTAATGTAAGTCACTTTTTCTCTACAGGTATGTACATTTTGTTTGGAAAGCTTGTGTCCGTTGTCTGCAAGAAAAAATGAGCAGAGCTTGTTTAGGTCAATTAGGGGCTATTCCTCCTTGTTGTTTGAGCAGAGCAAAAAGATCATCCACATTTGGATTCAGTGGGGATTCGGGTGGGTTATTGTGAGGCCCCCACAGGTTTTGGCAGTGTCCTGATAAATATTAGGTGGTGGAATTTAAAACCCTATGACGCAAACGTTGCCATAGTGACTTTGACCTGTATGTGAATGCAAACAAGTAATTTGGGGAGTCGCGGCCGATGTTCGGAATGGAGAAAAACGCCCCGAACATAAAAATCAAGTATCTGAAAATGGGGTGGTGCTGCCATTGGAATCTGCATGAGAAATTGTGACTAGGTTCGAGACTACGGGATGCAATGGGGTCACAACTCATTGATGAACATTAGGTCCTTGCACAAAGTCTCCATTGTTCTTTCCTTCATCTTTTTGATGGGATGGATTGGGGCTTGTTACAAGGGATGATGGTTCTAGTAATGACCTCCGGCTTCAACTAGACTCTATTGTTGGAGCTATGCCATTTCAAGTTTAGGCTTTAATGGGTACTGGCGGGCTATTGGGCAATCTACTTTTGGGCTGCAAATTCAATGTATACAGGTGGAATAGTTAGCCATCCGCTATTCAGTAGAATCAACATTCCACAAATGTTAGGGACGTTTGCAACTTTAACAGAACTTCAGGGTCTGTTATGTCCTCTTTCTCTGCTGGTAGGTCATTAACAAGCCGCCATGAGCAGGTACACGATTCCTCTGCTATATTGTGCGGGAACTTGCAAGTGAATTCCATCCGGGGTGCAAAAGATGGTAACCCAGCTTATAGAAGATCTCTTCCAAGTAAGCTCAGTGGGGCATCTGCGGGACAGGATGAATGAGTGTTCGTGGTGATGGGAACAAAGTGTGACGAGGTCGTTTTGAGAACACAGGATATCTTTTGGATGTTACCACTTCCACCTTACAGCAGGACACTCTCTTCGGGTAGCTGGAAGAAAACTCAGTGTTCAGCTGGTGTGAAAATACAATGCAATATTTGTACAATGTCTGTCCTATTTGTTGTGGTGATACGCATCTTATTTATTCAACTCCCAGGCTTCCTTGGGGTTTATTTTTGTATCCCAATTGTTTTTCTAGCTAAACTGCAATACTTCATTGGGTGCATATAAGGCCCTTTCATGGTCCACTCTTCCTTATTTGGGCCTGTAAGGACCTGTAAAGGGTTTAACTTCTCTGCTCTGTTTACACTGATGTGCTTTCATATTGCTTATCTTGTCTTGTCCTCCCTCCCTCTTATGATGTGGCTGCTTTATATGTGTATACCCTGGTCCCATTAATGGGACTTGTGCATGTGTCTCATATGCAGGTGGATGTACTGTTAAGGTGATGCTGATGTTTTTGTGCGTGGGTTGTATGTTCCTGTAATTGAAGGATCATTCTCAATGGTAGTGCTTTTCTCTGTTGGGTTGTAACTACAGCATCCTTGGCCCCTTCTAGAGAACTATAATTGGAGCATTGGAGTTACCTGGAGTTATCGGGGAGTAAGCCTAGGCAGGTCTGGATTATTCCGGGCAATAGCACTTTCTGTGTTTTGGGGGTTTGCAATGAAGTGTCTGCTTCGTAGTAGAGGTGCTGGTGTCTGGGCTACTTGAAGCATCTTTTGCACGAGTGCTACTGTAAGGGTCTCTCTTTATTTGAGGTCCGCATGCTCTATACTAAGCATGTAAACATGTCATCCTCAGCTCATCTACAATGTTCAGTAGCTTTTGTGGTTTATCAATACTTTTGTGACTGTACCACCATTCTGAAGGTTTTGGTGTAGTATCAGGAGTGTGTAGCAGTGTCTGTGGTGTTACATGTGGGCTTGTCAGTGTTATCTGAAGTGTCCCCTGAAGCTATAAAACTGTTGTTTTGGCTTCACCTATTCAATTGCAAAACATTTCCATTTATTTCTGTTCTTTAACAACAAGAAGCTATCTTCTGTAATGTCTCTAAAATCCCATGTACCTCTTGAAGGTAACTCAGGTATACACAATAGCATTTACTCCAAAAATGATGATGTCTAACACATTTATTTTTAGCATATGGGTCATAGGGACTTCCCCTCTGGTATATAGGATGTCTTATTTCCTCTCTGGGGGCACAAAGTCATGTTCTTTATGCAAGTGATGACACATTCCCCATGTTTATGAAATCCTTATTAACCAATAGGAATAGTACCCACCTCGTCTGATGGACTAAAACAAATGTTTATAGCATCCTATAATACCCTTCACTGAGGGCACTCCTTGCTCAGTGGACACTTTCTATATTACGTAAAAAGTTTGAGATGTGGCGATGGTATAGGACCTTGTTGTAATCATACAATACAATGACAATTCTCAATGAAATGTAATAAACTTCTACTTCTATGCAGGGTGACTTAGTATAGTAACTAGTTTACTAACAGCAAGGAAATATTCATGTGCTAAAATAACCAATATTTACAACCCAAAAAATAGTAAGGATAGAAAATAGCAAACAATAATATCAAATTAATGTGCATACTCATGCAAATCCAAACCAGTATGGAAGTTAAGCTAAATTATCTCACCGCTTGAGGGTCAGCCGCCCCTAAGGGAGAAGAAAAAACACAGGAGAGACAAAACAAAATTAAAAGCCAAGCCAATAAAAACACTTGGATACAAGACAAAACAAAACAAGTTCAGTAACAAAAACAGATAACTTATTTCTCTTTTAAAGAAACACTGCAAATTGTGACAATTTCTTATCTCACATTAAATTTTACAACTCTATAAAACTTTAACTCTAAACTATAACCAACATTGATACGGGTCGGGAACGTGGGAGAGGGCAGAATTAAAAGAAAACCACTTACGCAAAGTAACAGGGATCAACACCTTTTTGCAGAGAAGTATGGATTTGTTGTGTGGCAAATGCTCACCGTGCTAGCAGACCCCAGGGTTCTCAAAGCAAAGGGGTGTTGCGTTATCCCGTTCCTTCACTCCCGGTGATAAGTTTTCTATCGAGTCTCGCACAAAAGATGTAGATATCTTTTTTTCTTAGCAAACCTCTCTCTGTCTCCCACGGGACCTGAAAAACACAACAATGCACTGCGATTCTATTCAAAGATTAGGAATACTTTTATTATGGACTGACTTGATTTTTTAAAGGGTTATAGGATGGTGTGAATCATACAGAGAAGTAGGCATATTAAATCCAATCAAAGATAGTTATAGCATAAGATTTAGGTACAAATCCAATCAGGGTCGCTTAATGTAAAGAAGTATTTACCATTTAATTATTAAAATCATGAACACCTCCATCTACCAAAAAATAAATTGAATACTCTTGAATCTGCCTTAGTTACACTAAATCTAATAACCTTAAACAAGCAGCTGCTATGACCGGTTATTTCCAAATGCCTCTGGCCTTCTTGAAGTTAGCTCCTAGACACTTATATTTTGATCGTGAGCGGACACGAAATGTCTTAGTATCAGAAATTCATACAGAATATTACCAAAAGATTTAAGTTTGAAGAAGACGAGATGGATGCCATAAATTATAATGCTGATAATTATAAACTTTATATTCAATTCTGTTTCATTATAAGGTATACAGTATTGTATTGCTTTTTTGCTATGACTAAGGGGTTGTATCGTGAAAGCGTCAGTTTAACTTTGGGGACTTCACCTACAAATGCGAAGGTTGCGTGTTGGTTTTACATGTTGCATTAAAAGTCATTAGTTCTTATTATGGTGTCTGGACTGGCTGGGATTTTTTCTTCTAAAGTTCTGGTACTTCACGTCTTGCTCCGGACGGAATCCGTGTGGCTCCTCTCTGCCTTTGCTGGACATTTGTGGGTGAGCTGATGTCTTGTTTACATTTTATGAGGTAGGGCTATATACAGGCAGGTAGGTAGGGCTATATATAGGCAGGTAGGTAGGGCTATATGCAGGCAGGTAGGTAGGGTTATATACAGGCAGGCAGTAGGGTATTACTGGCAGGTAGTAGGTTGGACTATTATTCGGCAGGCAGGTAGGGGGCTATATACAGGCAGGCAGGTTAAGGGGTGGGGCTATATACAGGCAGGCAGGGTGGGATATATACAGGCAGGAATGGCAGGTAGGGGTATATTCAGGCAGGCAGGCAGTTAGGGCTATAACAGGCAGGTAGGTAGGCTATATAAGGGCAGGTAGGTAGGGCTTTATACAGGCAGGCTGGTAGGGGCTATATGCAGGAAGGCAGGTAGGGCTATTTATCAGGCAGGTAGCGTCTTATACATGCAGTCAGGTAGGGGGGCTATATACAGCAGGAGGGATGGTAGGGCTATATACAGGCAGGTAGGTAGGTAGGGCTATATACAGGCAGGTAGGTAGGGCTATATGCAGGCAGGTAGGGTTATATACAGGTAGGCAGGCAGGTAGGGCTATATACAGGCAGGTAGGGCTATATACAGTCAGGCAGGTAGGGCTATATACAGGTAGGTAGGTAGGGCTATATACAGGCAGGTAGGTAGGGCTATATGCAGGTAGGGCTATATACAGGCAGGTAGGTAGGGCTATATACAGGCAGGTAGGTCTATAGGCAGGTAGGTAGGGCTATATACAGGCAGGTAGGTAGGGCTATATACAGGCAGACAAGTAGGGCAATATACAGGCAGGTAGGTAGGGCTATATACAGGCAGGCAGGTAGGGGCTATATGCAGGCAGGGACAGGATCATTTATATTTTAAAAAAAATAAAAAAAATAAGAAAGAAAACATTTCTCACCAGCTCACGCTCCCTTTCAGCTCGGCTTCCGGGCAGTCTTTGTCAGCGTCGGGCTGCATGATGATTATGACGTCACGCGCTGCCCACGTCAGCAACTTGTTGGGACGGACGCTGCGCCTAGCAGCCGTTAACAGTCCTTGCATCTGAGCGCTCGGGCCGGAAGGGCCCGGACGTTCAGAGATGTACGCGCCGGGCCCCGCAGCTCCGCGTCCGCCGGCAGTGAACAGTTATGTTCGCTGCAGGCGGGCGCAGGAGCCGCACTACCGGCGGAGCAGACTTTGTCAGTAGCTGCCCCGCGGCACGGGCCCCCCTAAGAGCATGAGCCCCGGGGATGCTGCTTCGTCTGCTCCCCTGTAGTTACGCCCCTGCTTATATATATTAAGTTTTGCCTCCTAAGTATTTATCTTTATGCCTATGTATTTAGAGATCTGTTTGGTAAGCACTTTGTATTATATATTGTTTTATATATATTTTTAATATATTCATCGGGAATGAAGGGAAGTGATGTGGGGATCCCACGTACCTCCCCTTTTCCCTATTTAACATGTTATTCTGCACTTGTTGTAATGCCGTGAACAAGGGCAATCTTTGCGCCTGAAACGTGCTGGTTTTTATCATACTTTGTACCCTCTGCACAAACTTTATACAATAAAACATCTTCACTTGCCACTACGTCTGCTGGATTTACCTTTGCTGCTTTGCAGAGACGATATATCCAAGGAAAGGTGGGCTAATCTGTTCAGAGATGCACATTTCAAGCTTGACATGTAAGTGGTTGCTGCGTAAATGCCTTAGGACTTGATGAGCATGACCATGATAAGACTCAAGATTAGACAAGAAGATTAAAATGTCATCCAGATACACAACGACACAAACGCATAGGAGATCTCTGAAGATTTAATTAACGAAATCCTGAAAGACGGCAGGAGCATTGCATAGGCCGAGCAGCATCACCAGATACTCAAAATGTCCATCACAGGTGTTAAGCGCTTCAGTCTGAAACTGAATGGAGTCTCTCAGGCATTTTCCATTTAGAGTTAAGATAAACAAAGGTTTGTTTAGGCGAACAACAAGAGGACAATACTTGAAGATCAAAGAGGCATTGATGTAATTCCTAGCTGATCCAGGAAGGCTGCGGCTTGGAATGAGATACCAGGTGAAGAAATGAGAAGGACTGATGGTCAAACATGGAGAGGTAGTATTCACACCTAGCTACGCCTCTCCCACGAAACCTAAGTGCGAGAGTTTTCTGCACCAGGGCCGTTCCTATGAGCAGGCGAGGTGGGCCAGGGCGCCGCTCACCAGAGGGGGTGCCGCGGCCATCTGTCTCGCCCACCCGGTGCTTACACTCTGGCTCCGCACAGCTGCTTTACAATGGCCGCGCAGAGTCAGTCAGCAGCTGCACATTCACTGTGCAGCTGCTCCTACAGGGAGAAGGCAGGACGGATTGTTACCATCCTGCCTTCTCCCCTGTATGTACAGCTCACAGGGAGCGCTGTACATACACATCAGCTTTACTTACGCCCCCTGCGACGCTGGATCTCCTAAGCCGGCAGCCACTTCCAGCCCAGGAGATCCTGGGAGCGTGGCGGCGTGAGCGGCATGATGACGTCACGCCGCTTACACGTACACCAGCTCCCGGATAAGGCCGAGCTGCAGGGAACCTGGTGAGGTGAATACGTTTTTTTTTTATTTTATTTATGTTAGCTACAGGGGACATATTACCTGGCTACAGGGGACTACAGAGGGCTACTACCTGGTTACAGTGGCCTACAGAGGGCTACAACCTGGCTATAGAGGACTACAGAAGGCTACTACCTGACTACAGGCGACTACTGAGGGCTACTACCTGGCCTCAGGGGGCTACAGCTGGGTACAACCTGGCTACATGGGACTACAGAGGGCTACTACCTGGCTACAGGGGGCTACTACCTGGCTACAGAGGGCTAAAACCTGGCTACAGGGACTAAAAGGGACTACCCTGCAATAGGGGAATTTACTGGCTACAGGGGGCTACTACCTGGCTATAGGGGCTATTATCTGGCTATAGGGGGCAATTTACTGGGTATAGGGGCTACTACCTAGCTACAGGGGGCAATTTAATGGCTACAGGGGGCTACTAACTGGCTACAGGGGCTATTATCTGGCTGTATGGGACTACTACCTGGCTACAGGGGGCTAAAACCTAGCTACAGGGGACTACTACCTGTACGGGACCTAAAACCTGGCTACAGGGAGCAATTTACTGGTTACAGGGGGGCATCTACCGGACTACAGGGTTCAAATAACTACATACAGGGACCTATATAAGTATGTAATAGGGAACTGCATTTCTGCTTATTTGGAGACCTATATAACTACCTATCTATTTAATAGGGGACTGAGATACCTAACTATTGGGGGGACCTTTAAGCTTACCTACTTAAGGGGGCACTATCCTGTACTCTTCCTATATTGGTATACAAAACAAGAATAAAACTTGGTGCACAAATGGGAGCCCCAAAGCTATTTGAGGGCATATTTACTATTTGGAGCACAAGGGGGGTAACTATTGCCATTTGGGGCGCTATAGATCGAGAGTTTGTATTTGGTAGAGGAGTTTTGCAACAAGTAGGGACAACACTATGTCCTATTAGCCTCTTTACTCTCTTCAAGTTAGAAGAGAACTTGTTTGATTTATGGTTACCTGTTATTAGCTAAAAATACCTACTGATGAAAAGATTGATTTCTCTTTGGTGAAACCTTTAGGTTTTTTTTACGTTATTAAACTTACTCACCCCCTATTTGGAGCTTCATAGGTTGTTAGGAGTTTGGGGGGGGTAATTTTTTGAGGGTCACTTTTTCAGGGCGGTTTCTCGTTTTTGGGAAAAGCTATTGGGCTACAGTGATTGGGGATGGATCCATATCCCCAACATCCGTATACTGCAAATAATGAACAGCGTGGAAAATTGGGGGGGGTGAGTTGCTATTTCTAATTTATTGTATTATACTTTTGCACACTCAGGTTTTATTGTGATTAAATTTGATATTTTAAATGTATTATTAAAAGTTATGTCTTATTTTCAAAGGGGTCAATTGTTCTAGTTTGTTTTGTAAATTCTACAGTGAGGAGTTGGGGCCGGGAGACAACACCATGGCGGGGCGGGGGGATGGAGAAAAAAAAGGGAAGGAGAACCTTTTATTAAAGAAGGGAACAACTCTTAGAGATTTTAATCGTTATATGTTGCAGCCCCTTTACAGCTGGTATCCATTCTGTATGGTCACTGTTGCCAGTAAAAAATTGGGGGGTTAGTATAAGGGTTTTATTAGAAAATTTTTTATGGTGTATTTTTCAGTCTATATCTAGATTTTTCTAAAGCATTTGATATGGTGCCACATAAAGGTTGGAAAATAAAAATGAGAATCTTGGGACTGGGGGGGAAAAATGTGTGCAAGGGGTAAGTACTGGCTCATATAGAAAACAAAGGGAGTAATTAACGGTACATACTCAGACTGGATTGTTTCTAGTGGGGTACCAAAAGGGGTCATATTGGGCCCTACCCTTTTTAAACATTTTCATTAATGATTTACACAGGGAATAAAACAGTAGAATATCGTTTTTGCAACGATACTAAGCTCTGTAAAGTAATCAACACAAATAGAATAATATGTTATTCAAAAGGGATTGGAAAAGTTGGAAGCCTGGGCAGGGAAATGGCAGAGGGGTTTAACACTGATAAATAAAGGGTTATGCACAGGGGGAAAGAGAAACCATTACATGATTACATTTTAAAAGGGAAAAAAAACACGGGTAAAAAGTACATGGAGAAGGACTTGGGAACGGGTGGACAGTAAACTTAAATTGTAGCACCCCTTTTCAGGCAGCAGCAGCCAAACAAATGGATCTGGGGGCTTTAAAAAGGGGCATAGTGCCACTGAGAAAATTATTCTCCCATTATACAAGTACTGGTTAGACCACACATGGGAAAATTTGTACAGTTTTGGGCACCAGTGCACAAAAAACATTGTAGAGCTTGAACAGGTACAAAGGCGGGGGAAAAAAAAAATAAAAGGACTGGGTGGACCTAAACAGTACCCCCCGAAAGATTAGAAGTTTTGGGTTATTTAGTTTAGAGAAAAGAAGCTTCGGGGGGACTAATACATATGTTTTTAAAAAAAATCAAAGGTCAATATAGAGATCCCCAAAAATTTATTTAACACCGGACTGTACTAGAACAAGGGGGCTCCTTAATCTTGGGAACGGGAAATTTCTACATAAAAAATAGAAAGGGGGTTTTTTTACTGTAAAGCAGTAACATGGAATTCTCTGCCCAAAGGGAATTTTCAGGTGAATTAAAAACCGATTTAAAAAGGGTTTGGATCTTTCTGGGGGCGAAAATATAAAAGTTACAGTGACAGGAATCAGGAAGGGGTCATTTACGGGGTTTTTTTGATTGCCAGATTTGGGGTCAGGAAGGAATTTTTTCCCTAAAATGAGGACAATTGGCTTCTACCTCATTGGGGGTTTTTGCCTTCCTCTGTCAACACCTTAGCACAACAGGCTGAACTAGATGGGAAAAACTTGTTTTTTTTTACCTTACAAACTTAAACTATGAAAATTGTGGTGGGGGATGTGTAACATGGTGTTGGTGGTTAAATTTATCACTTTTGGTGGTCATACATGGTCACGGTGTGGCGGTATTCGATCGCTATTTGCTGGTGATATGTGGTCTTATTAGGACATTGGTACTATTATCCTGGGATTCTGGTTTTGTGTAGCAGTGTTATGTGGTAAGTGTATGACTATTTAGTAGTTTTATACGTAGCACATTGTGTTAAAGCTTTTTGTATATTCTGGAGTTGGTTGATGGGGATACAATGTGTTGCATCGTGCTGCATTATGTTCCGGGGGGAGAAATTTCTTCACACCGCCCTGAGTGCAATTCAGCCTAGGAACGGCCCTGTTCTGGACCCAGCGTGCAGTCCTTAATGAAGTGCTCAGATCTTCCACAGTAGAAGCAGTGGCGCTGCTGGTGACGATGAGTGCATTCTTTCATGGTTAGGGGGGCTCTATCCAACTGCTTGGGTTCATCAGGAGATACCATTGGTGGAGAAAGTGGAAGCCTTTTGAATACCGGAGCGAGGCATGGAAGCCAACGTGGCTCAGCAGTCTTGTGTTGCAAGTGGAGCTCTTGCTGTCTCTCGGAGAACCATATGTCAATTATGGTGGCTAGACAAATAAGCTCATCCAGGGAAGAGGGAAGGTCTTGGCCAGCCAGCTGATCTTTAATTCTCCGGGTGAGGTCATGCCAGAAGATAGCAACAACAAGCGAGCTCAGGCAAGAGCGTGTGCTATTGCACCATGTCTTGACCCATCGTACAGTTACCAGAGCAGAGCGGCCGCGAAAGAAGATGCCGCTCCTGGTTCCTCAAAAACATTATGGAAGGACTCCAGAAATGCAGAGAGATTGGCTGTCACAGGGTGTCCTCAGTCCCAGAGGGGTGTGAATGGAACATTGGCTGAGGAACCCTCGGCAGGTCTTCGGATTCCCGTCATAACGGGGCGGGAGAGATGGTTGCGATGTAGAGCTGACAGGCAGCATGGGAGCCATAGCAGATGGACTTGCCAAAGGTGGTGGTGTGGGTGTGGCCGATGGTAGAGGTGAGGTTCTGCCTCATGGCAACCAATTCATCAATTTGCTGGCTTTGCTGGGCCATCACAATTGTGACGTGTTGGAGATCAGACAGAGGCACTGTGGCAGAAACCATGGCCAAGTATACTGTTACGGAGTCGTGGATTCGCAGATTGTAAGCCTTGTCAGGGAGAAGAGTCTAAGTAGCTCCCGGTTTTCACAAAGCCTGCTGCAAGGCAGGTTGGACTCCTGCGGCAGGAGACTACTAGGTCGCTACCCCTGACGCAACTTGCTTGCAGTGGCAGCCAGGGTACAGTGTGGTATAGAATCAGCAGGAAGGTCAGAAAGTTCAGGGTAGGCAACAAGGTCAGCATAAACAGGCAGGAAGGTCTGGTACATGGAACTATCAATAACACAACTGTCTCTTTAGCAATAACTAAACAACACCAATACTTGGCAGGGCATAAAGGGCTAGCCAGAAGATATAGGGTCAGCACACAGTGATTATTACCTCAGAGATCCGGCATAAAAGTGCCTTAGAGAGTGGGGTCGTACACGCTGACACTTAGCAGGAGACGGGAGCCACACTTGAGTGGAGGAAGGTAAGTAAGAGGTACCTGCCGACTGCACAGAGCAAGCATGTCCATGACCTGAGCTGGAGGCCGCAGCGTGACAAATAACACTGGCTTCAAGTTCATGTGCTTTGACTACAATCCTCTGCTGTGACCATCTTCTTGTCCTGTGACCATGTTGCCATTCTGCCCTCATGCCCATACCCTATCATCTCCATGGGGATAAGAGGTAATGCCAATTGGTGATCTACCAACTTTTTACATTTTTGGGGACCATGATTTGGGGATCACCCTACAGAAATAGCACAAATCTACTTGCAGCCTAAGGATATACTTCCCAAGTCAAAAGAAATGCAACAGTGATAAAATAAAGCTTTGGAAATAATAACTAATCTGATCACTGAGCTAAGGACAAGATATTGCTTATAGGGATCACAAATAGAAATGCCATTCAGTTTATTCCTATGACGAACAAGTACTGTACAAAAGAAAAAAAACTAGGGCTATGTGGATTGCACCACAGATAAAAAATAAATGTGTAAAGGAAAGCATTTAAAAACTATGGGCGACATGTATGATCGGGAGTTGCGCCAGTTTTCTGGCGAAAACAGCGCCTCACCGATCCGAATCCCCTGTCGGACGCAGGGATGCGATGTTAGGCGCAACCTTCGCCACTTTCGGATGCGCCTAACATGAAGGGGCATGTAATGAGCTTGGTGTGGGCGTTCTGGGGCGGGACGCGACACATTCGAAAACTCCGAGGCATGCATGATCGCGGCTCGGCAAAGTGCGGCGCATTGCAGCGCTCGCCTGCTCCGACAGGCAGACCTAGTTGAAGTTGGTCTAAATAAGCCGGAGGAGGCGAAGTGAAAAGAGAACGTGACATGAGAGGAAACATATAGAAGATCGCAAAAGAAATCCATCTCGGCTCTCGACTCCGTGAGGCATGGAGTATGATTCCAAAAATCGTTTTTATTAGGTGTAAAACATTATCAGAAAAAGAGCTCAAACCTTCTAAGAAAAAAAAAATCACTTTCCAAAAATCAAATACGGCGCTATATCAGGAATTAGGATCTTGGAAATTGCCAGGAAATACAGTAATTCAAATTCTGTAAGCTCTTCTCATTGGTCGGCATAAACCAGCCAATCAGAATAGGAGCAACAGTGAACCATTATAACCAGGGGGTTTTTATTGCCAATCAAATGAAAAGGGGGGACATTTCAAAATACAGAAAAAAAAAGGCGAAAAAGCTTTTGGATTAAAAGCCCAGGAGCAGATATGAACCCCACCAAAAAAAAATTGTAGGGGGTGTCAATTTTTGAGTTCACAAAGGGTGCGATAGAAGGGCGCCCTAAAAAGTATTACTGTCTAAGAAATGTTCTATACTGTGATTGATGGGGGGAAAGGTCACAGCCAGCTTAGCCAACTCAGTCGGTGAGCTACTTATCCATAGAGTCTATGGGGAAAAATAATGCAAGCGAGCTCTGTTTTGATTGCTAAGTTAAAAGAGCGCGTTATTTGGCCAATAGAGCAGCGACACTCTTATGGTTTTTCTAACTGCAATCTATAATAAAAACTGTACATGGCCGAAATCAAATGAAGACTCACAAAGTTGTATCGATGTGATATATAAAATTGAACCATAATATGGCTGCAACGAAAATAAACTAATAAAAATGAATCCAATGAATTCATTTTTATTTCTTTAGCCAATGAACAATAAATGGTGTTAAACGAAACATAAAGAAATAAAAATAATTCATTGATTCATTTTTATTAGTTTATTTTCGTTGCAGCCATATTATTGTTCATGTTTATAAACACATCGTACAACTTCGTGAGTCCTATCACTTGATTTCTGCCATTACAGTCGTTATTATAGATTGCATTAAGAAAACCCCATAAGAAGACGATCGCTCTCCCATTGGCCATAATAACCCGCCTCTTTTAACTTAGCCAATCCACAAACAAGCTATGCTCTGCATTTCTTTCCCCATAGAACCTATGAAAGTACTCACCCGCTGATTGGCTAAGCTGGATGAGCCCCACTTCCCCCCAAACCAACACAGTACTAGAAAGATTTCCATAGACATAATAACTTTTAGGCGCCCATCTATCGCACCTTCTTCTCCACTCAAAATAGACGCACTACATATATTGGTGGATTCATATCTGCCGCCCTTGGGGCTCAACACAATCAACTCTTTTCTGCCTTTTTTTACTGGTATTTGAACTGTCCCTCCTTATCATTTGATTTCAATACTACTCCCATAGGTTAATAATTATGTTAGCGATTACATTGGCCTTCAACATCGTCAGATGGTCATAGTCACGTCATCGTCAAGATATCGATGTAATAATGATCGCTACCATTAAGTCTAGGAAGAGCAACAACACCTCATTCTTACACCCAAACAGGCTGAAAGCTGAATTTAAAATCCACAACATCAAATGGATACGTGCTACCTCTTAGGCAACACACTTAGGTTAACCACGCCACAGAAAAAAAATCACAGACATCACTATCCCTGTCCTTGTAAACACCACCGCATGACCCTTAAACCTTCATGCCCCACCAAATTCAAAAAGTGCCCGAAGCAGTATTAATAGAACCATCATTTTACTTGAACTGGACATTGCATATCCCTGTCCTGAATGCAGCATGACCCCAAACTGCAATGACCCCCACATTTAAAAATTGCTGGAAAAAGGAGTCCTTTCAACCACCCATTTTAGTTTCACTGGACATTGACTATCCCTGTCCTCGGGCCACAGCATGAGCCCCAAACCTCATGACCCCATCATAAAAGTGCGAAAAAGGAGTCTTTCAACCACCATTTAGTTTCACTGGACATATACTGTCCCTGTCCTGAGTAGCGCTTGCCCCTCCTAAGAGTGCGGACCACTTGAGCTTCCACTTGCAAATAACGGTGGTTACGCTCCTGTCCACCCAGTGCCCTTTTCTTGGTCATTTCTCTTTCTTCATTTTACTCTCAACGTCTGTATGAAATTCTCTGTCTTTGTTCTCTGTCCGTGCTCCATACACCATGTCCCTCTGAATAACATACATCTGGACAAGTCTTCCTGTAACCTCCCTAGTAACAATTCAAAGAATTTTTTTACCAGCTATTTTGTACATGCAAGTGTTTTAGTAGTTTAATTCTAGAAAACACATTTTAAAATAGGATGGATTCCCACCATTTTTTATCCCCTTTTGTTTCTCTTTTTTAATGTATTAAATGGTTGTCTCAATTACTGGATTGATAGCTCTGTTTAAAGAAAAAAATCTTGCAAAAACAAGTCAGTTCAATATGTGTCCATTAACATTCCTACCAATCCTGTTCCTGACAGCCCCATCACCCTTAGCACTCTTGACAATTGTGAGACAAAATCTGTTAGAACAACATTTTTTATAATAGACTTATAAAATAGCTTCATGTCACAGCAAAAGCCCCCAAAAATCAAAACAAGAGCCACTTTTGACAATTGTGAAGAACAAATGTCTGTTAGAAACAACTTTTCTAATAGGAACTAAGTAATGCTGCATTTCCAAGCAGCTGACCAAAAATTATAAAAATACTTCTCAGCCACTGATAAAATTGTGAGAAGAAATCCACTTAAAGCCACATTTCTTTCCGAAGGAACCAGATTTTTCTGTATCTCACAGCAACATGACCCCAAAAAATTAAAAATATGACGTCTCACCACTATTAAAAATTGTGGAGGGAGAAATCCACTTAAAAGACCACTTTTCTGTTCCAAAGGACCATATTAATGCTTATCTTCTCACAGCAACATGACCACAAAACCAGACAATGCAAAACCTTCAAAAGATAAAGTGAGTAAATGGAATACGTGTTTTCAATGAAACCTTGGCTGTCTTTACAGTCTCCTCACAGCAAAAACGCCAAAAATGAACTGTTGGAAAAAGAGAATAAAAATTGCAGTAAGAAAATCATTTAAAAAAAAAGTTTTCAAGAGAACCATTTCGTTTGAAAGGAATGTGACGTAGACTGGCACTAATCGGTGACCTCGCAATGGGGCCACAACATCATCAGATATCCATGCCTATTCCTCTTGATGAAATCAAAACGATCCCACATATCTGTGGAAAGCCGGATCGTTTGCTGTAATGACTCCTCCAGCTGTGGCAGAAGGTCCCTCAGATATGATGCTGGCTGCTGGTCAGACAACACCTCTATGTGTGGCGACGACTCGGCCATTCGTTCATTTTGATATACCCGAAATCTATAGGTCCTGGAACACAACAAAAACATCGGTGTTAACGCAGATAGTCCTGCACCAAGACTTAACGGTCCTGTGTGTAGATGTTGCCCAGCAATGCTGCTTGGTGAGGTGAAATAAAAATTGCCAAGGTCACCCTTAGGCTTTTCCACCTTGCCTGCGCGCCCAGGCTACTTGGCACTCTACGCTGTCACTCGCGATGTTGTTTTCCCCCGTGAATTTTAAGAACGTGAACAGACCAACAGATGTCTCCATTGATCAATCAGCAAGGGCTCCATTTCCTCTTTTACTCTCTATTTTGGGGGGTGAAGGAAATTGATTTTTTTTTGTACCCCGGGGTCCCGGAGGGGGGCCACCCCGTAACGTTGTTTTTATTTTTATGGGCCCTTTAATCAGGATCATGTTGGGGGGAAATGGGGACCAACCTCATGGAAATGGGGGCCTTGATTTCCCCCGCCTCTGGGCAGGGCACACAAACTGCTCTCCCCCATCTTCCTCCCCCCCAAATTCGCGCCAAACCCCTTTCCCAAGGAGGACTTTAACTCGGGTTTTAGAAACCTCCCTCCCCTCCCCCTCCCCTCCCCCCTTCCTCCGGGACAAGCTCAACACACCCTACTTGCCGAGATATGCACCCGAAGCGATGGCCCTTCAACCTGACCCCAACCCCTGCCAATAAGCCATAAAAATTTGGGAAAATTCGGCCTTGTGGGTTACAGAGAAAAGGGCCCCTGTCCCATCGTTCCCCTTCCTCCCCTCGCTGGGGGACCGTTGTTTCAGAGGTCCAAAAAGATCGTTCCAAACTAAGATCACCACAAGTCATCGACAAGGGGATGCCGCACGACCATTTGGGGGCTTCTTCAAAACGGAAAGGATGGTGCAGACTCTTTAAACCCTGCCTCCACTCTCTTTGGCTCAACCCCCCCAGTCCCACCGTTTGCTTGTCACCAAATGGTTCATTTTCATACTGCTAATGGCATTGCGCTGCTCCCCAACCCGCTGGACATGTGGGGGGTGGAATTCCACGTGTTGCCAGGTCAACAATGAGACTTGAGGGGAGGCCGCGCTGACGCTCCCAACACCCCAGGGGGGATGAAGGGGGGTGCAAAACGGGGGAAAAGGCAAAATTAGACTTGGGCCCTTTCCCCTCACAGCATCCAACCCGGAACTCTTTAAAATTTCGGGACACAATTTTCAGAAAAGTGCCGGGCCCAAGGGGAATGTCCCCCAGCCCCGATCTTAAGGGGGGCCCCAGCAATTTCGCCCGTTATCGCCACCCCCTTTCCCCTGGAACAAGTTTTTGGGCACCCAGCCACCCGTTTGGGTCCCCTTTTGCGGAAAAGATTTCCCCCAGCTCCAAAACCTTGTGGGGAAACGGTCTCCAAAACAGATTAATTTCAAAAAACGGCCTTTTTCTCGGCACATGCCACCAAACCCTTTGGGGGAAAAACCCCCAAACCATCCCTGCGTTTTTGAAAGGGTGCGCCGAGCCAAGACCAAACCGTCCCCCCAGAGACATCCCCCCCACCCCCCAGTGAGCGCCCACAAATATAGGGCCTTGCCGTTTTTACTACCCATTTGTCGGGGGTCAGAGGGACTTTTCCACCACAAAAGCGAAAAACGCGCTTAAAATTTTTAAAGACAACTGGCTGGCCGGGGCAACGGTTTTTCGGGCAAAGAAATCCCTTTCTGGGCACCCTGTTTTGGGGGAAAGGAAAGGGCCATGACCCGGGAACCCCATTGTTCCCCCAAAAACAAAGGGAACTTTTTCCAAGGCCAAAAGCCGGAAATTGCCGCCATTCGGGTTTTTTGGGGTTTTGGGATTTTTGGGGTTAAAGTGTTTCTTCTGCTCCCAAACCGGGAAAACAAAGGGCTGGCCTAACCCCCCGCTGTACACTTCAGGGGGGGGGTAAAACGGGCGAAGAAAAGGGGTAGAGGGGTCCTGGTGGTGCTGGGGTTCCCCGGGTGACTGTGGGGGCTAAACGGGGGCTGATCCCTGATCAACTCTAGAACATGGGCAGCGAGGAACGCTTGGGGGGGCGGAGGAGAGAGGCGAACCGAGGGTTGACAGGGTTGGGCCCGGGTGGGTGGCCTTTTTTGGCCAAGTGTTGCCCCCTTTTTTCAACTCATGAAAATTCCCTTTGTGACAAAGACATGTTGGGGGTTTTAACCCCCCAAAGGGTCCTTCCTCTACTTATGTTTGGGAAAAAGGCGGCATATGAAAACCTGGGGGGGAACAAGGCTTCCCCAAAAAAGGGCCCGGTTTGAGGGGTCCTCCCTTTTTTGACGCGTTAACGGAACGGGTTTTTCGCGGGACCTTTGGCTGGGAATCATCTCAGAAATTTTCTGCACCCCCCTCCCCCCTTTTTGGCGGAACCCATACAAAACACTCCCCCCAACATCTTCCTCCTTTTTCCGGGAAGGGAACCCCTCGCACAAATTCTGCTAAAAGACCATTTTGGACCCCAAATTTGTCTAAATTAAATCAACACGGGTTTTGATCTTCGCCCGTCCTGACATTCTGCATCCAACCAACCTACAAGAAAGGAAACTGCAACTTTGCCGACCCCCGGGGATTTTTTGCCATTAAACCGGCTTCCTTCTCCTCCCGATGGCACCCTAACGGGGGCGTCAGAGCAAAAAATCATTTTTTTTGGGCCCCCTTGATCTTTGACATGCCTTCGACCCCAACCCATTTTTCATCGGGGTTTTCCCAGAAAAGGATTATCCCATGGGGGGTCAAGGGTTTCCCATTTGGGCCGTTTCATGTTGAGGGATGCGGATGATTCTGATGACGACTTTTTGGGCCGTGCTGGGAGGACGAGGAGTAAGACGGCGTTTAATTTTTGCTTTAACCCCAAAAGGACAATTGGCGACGCTGTTCGTTACTGAATTCACTAGCCCTGACCCAGTGATAAGCCTACCCCTGAAACCGACAACCCGGGCATGCGTTTGGTCCCCAGCACGGGAAAAGGGGGCCCCTTTCCCTCTCGACCTCTACCTCCATGTCCTCCCCCCCTTTCTCTTTTTTACCACCTTTGCATTTCCCGCTACATTTTCAAAAAAAAAAAATTTTTGAAAAGGGAAAGGGAAATTTTGGAAACCCTCTTTTTAAAAAGACGCAAATAAACAGCTGTTCCCCCAACCCCCAAAAACAAAACAAAATTCCCTGTTTTCCCACTTTAAACTCAAAAAAATTTCTATCAACAAAGCGGGCCTCCGCAAAAGTGAAAAAACACATATTTTAAATTAATTTCGATAATACAAGGTTTTTTTGGCACCAAATTAATTCACCTGTGGTGACTACAAAATTCTGTTTTCACTTTAAGGGGAAAGGTCCCTTTCAAGGGAACAAAGCTGTATGCGCCAAAGGAAAAAACCTATCTGAAAAGAAATTGGGAAAAATTAAAAAGGTTTTTTTTTTGGCACCTATTAATTCACCTTTGACTACAAAATTGCCGAAAAAAAAAAAATTTCACATTAAAGTGCAAGGTGTCAAGAACAAACGTAGTCCCAAAAAGGAAAAAAAAACACTACGGGAAATTTATTGGGATAATAAAAGGTTTTTTTTTGGGCACTTACAACCTGTGCGACTAAAAAAATTCGGAAAACCCTAATTTAACTGCAAGGGGAAATATCAAAAAAGGGTTGGGAAAGGGAAAAATTTGAAAATGAACACCAAATCTGAAATTTTATACTGATAATTAAAGTGGAGTTTTGCACCTAACAAAGAGACCTGCAGTTACTAGAAAAATGTGTATCCTAATATAAGTTCAGGCTGCCCAATATCCAGGAAATATTTCAATAAAAAACTGTTAATAATAAAGCTATTGCATTTGCAATGTCAACACAAAAGTTTTTGGTGAACTTTATCCATATTCTTTATGAGCTTGTCTGTGTTCGCCCACGGGGGGGCTCTCCCGCTCTCCCCCCGTGACTTTACAGCGGTAGATGCTCCTTTAAAAATCTCTACCTAACTATATAAAATCTTCCAATCTCTAATCTAACTAAGTTGTAAGGATCACAGCTAACAGTAGAGCTTTCTCTGTGGAGGATAGAATAATTTCGCTGAGTGGTTGGACACAGGCAAGCGCCTCCTACGGCTATGAGACGCTAAGAGACACTGAGGCTGAACAGGAAGGGCTGTTCTATGTAAAACGAAGGTCATGGTTTTTTCCAGCCAATCGCAACCATAATATCCCCGGTCATGACGTCGCACACACATCTCCACCCTGCTCTATTTCTGTAAGCTGATTTGCTGGCCGCCAAAATGACAGGAAGCGCCGAAAATGGTGCGATCTTAATAGATGATGCACAGATTTAACCTAAATTATCGCTTTGATCTAAAAATTCCGATCAACCTAAAAACCGTGCCGATTTAAACTTTGTCGATAATAATCGCTCAACACTAGTTATAATGGTTCACTGTCGCTCCTATTCTGATTGGTTGGTTTATGCCGACCAATGAGAAGAGCTTACAGAATGTGAATTACTGTATTTCCCGTCAATTTACAATATCCCAATTCCTAATGCAGCGCCGGTCTCAGCGACAAAAGCGTTGTTAGTGATTTGATTGATTTATGTTTACAGAAGGGTTTAAGCTCTTTTTCAGATAATGTTTTACACTTAATAAAAACTATTTTTTAATCATACTCCATGCCGCACGGCGCTGAGAGACGAGATTTCATTGCCCCGATCTCTCTCTCCATTGACTACAATGGGACAAAGTAGCTTGCGCTCTGATTGGCCGGGATAGCCAAGCCCCTGCTAGCTCAACCAATCAGCTCTTTTCTGGCTTTTTTACTGTATTTTGAACTGTCCCGCCTTTGCATATGATTGGTCAATACTTCTCCATAGGTTATAATGGGTCACTGTCGCTCCTATTCTGATTGGTTGGTTTATGCCGACCAATGAGAAGCGCTTACAGATTTAAAATACTGTTTTTCCCCGGCAATTTTCAATATCCAAATTCCTGATATAGCGCCGTTCTTGATTTTTGGAAAGTGATTTTATTTATGTATTTTTTTACAAGGTTTGAGCTCTTTTTTGGATAATGTTTTACATGTAATAAAAACGTTTTTTTGATTCATACTCCATGCCTCACAGAGCTGAGATTTATTTCTTGAGCGATCTTATATATTTTCCCTTTGATTTTAAATGATCAACTTTTTCACTACATTTCTTCGCATTTGGACAGCTTTGATTTTTCACTTTATTCATTAATTCATTTGAAAGACAACTCTTTTTGCTCTTCACTAACATGATTTTTCGCTGATTTCCAGCCTGTCTCGAATCGGAATACATGTTAGGCGCAGTCCCTTCTGCATCTAAGTCCCGCACTGCGCCTCACACACCTCCCTTCTCAACACTAGTGATAATAAAACAATAAAGGTTGGTACATAAAATGAGAATACTTGGATGAAAATGTTTGCAAGTGGATGTGTAACTGATTTATTGTTAGAAAGCAGAGAATGGTTATGTGGTTGTTTTTTAAGCCCTCTTGGCTGTAAACCATATTGTTTTGGAGCTTTACTCACATTTAGTTTATTTAACATGAACCATTTCTACATTCAGCTAGTTAAACATATTAGTTGATATATTAACAGCACTGACCCAACCTGCATCAGCAATGAAGCCACCTACATCAGCATTGTAGCCACCTACACGAGCTACTTTCTATTTTGTATATTTGGTCCTCCACAGGCTTGAGCAGTGGAGAGGATGTTCTCTGGCTCAGATGACTTTTTAAGTGCAAGATGGTTGATCAACCCTTGTTGAGGTGGTATAGTGGGACAGCTAGCATCTTGGTAGGCACAGAAGATTTTTCCTGTTCATGATGCCAAAACATGTGGTGGGCCACAGGGTCGAGCAGCAGAGAGCATGGGAGTGGCAGTGGCGAGCACTAAGCTCTCTCTCACACTTGTCATGGTGGCAGCCACTCACCAAAACTTCTCATGCCTTCCCTGGGCCTCAACACGGTGGTGGGGGTTACCTGCAGCTTGTATGTAGATGTTATCAACCCCCGGGCCCCCTTCATGAGGGTGGAGATCTTCTCCTGCTGTATCGAAGTTGTGGGGAAGCACCCATGATGTTGTGCAGGAAGCAGGAGGCTGAGGAAGGATTAACAATTGGAAACAAATATAGACTCGTGCCTTTTATTTACCGCCAAGATCTTGAACACAGCATTCATTTCTTTCAGTTACATACAGTACTTCCTCAACTAACATTGCAGCTAGCAGCCAGTATAGTTCCCTTTTAAATAGTTTGTCACTTATTCGGACGCAGTCCTGGTGCTGCAAGGAGTATTCCACTGCAGGAGAACTGAAATTCTGTAGAACTTCTAGCTTTGACTACAAGGGGAATAGCGGAGCAACCCCAAGAGATTTACATCTTGATGGGCCAGGCCAGAGGCAACATTCTAGATACCATCTGTCCCTTATTCGGATGCAGTTTTGGTACTGCAAGGAGTCTTTCAACTCCAGGAGAACAGACATCCTGTAGCAACTTAATGTAGTTGGGCCAGGCCAAAGGCAACAATCTAGGCACCATCTGTTCTACAGGCCAGGTGCTGGACTCACTTTTGCACTGCGTCTCTTGTAAGCACCCTAGTGTACCTGTCCAAGAGTTCATCCAAGTTCATCTAGGCAGCTACTCTCTCCATAACATTCTTTAGTCTCTGTGCAGGAATCCATGACCAGTAAATAGGGCTAAGGGCCTTACCAGCTGCAGTCTGGCAGAAACCCAGGCTTCAAAGAGTTAAGTCTTCTCTTTATCTTCTCCTGTGGTCTGATAAAGGTTCAGACCACAGGTCTAACCACTAATCTTCTCAGGAATCCAAGACAAGACCCCCATCACTTAAATTAAGGCCTATGTATATACTTTTTGGGGTGCTAACCTCTACTTACCAGAAACCAATAGCATCATCATGATTTAGCAAATCTCAATCTTTCACATAGTGCAATTACATCACCAATCACAGTGCAAAATAGCATTTCAGTGCATTTTAACACTGGTTCAGCATAAAACCACATATCAATATAAACAAAGAATTCACAAACACAAGGTGTTACTACATATATACAGAGTTGAAGTATGTATTTAGTAGCTCTGCCTTCTTTGTATCTTCAGTGACCAACTCGGTTTTTGCATTAATATATTTAAAACATTTTGGGAGATTTGTTTTGTTCCCTTTGGCCACCTGTTTTTCATTTTGTATTTTTACCTGATTTAATTACCTTTGTAAAATTTTATTAAGCTTCTTATAATGTTCAAAGGCAAACAGCTGACCCCTCTAATTTACATTTTTAAATGCCCTTTTTTATTATTTATTGCCCTGTTACTTAATGGTATTATTTTAATAGCCTATACTTGTTACCTATATGAATACATTTTGTGGTATTATTTCCTAAAGCAGTTTAAAAGATCTCCCATGTAGCCTCTGTATTGCTGTTTGACAATAGCTGCTCCCAGTCTATATCCTGAAGACCAACCTGCAGTGTAGGAAAATTGGCCATTTTAAAATTAAATGTATTTGCCCCCACTCCACACCCCAGCCTACATCAGCTTTTTTTTTACAGTTTCAGTTTAACGTAATTACTTTGTGGCTGCTGTTAACAAGGTTTTTAGGAGCAGAGTAGGATCTTATACAAACTGGCCCATAAAATTCTGCAGCAGGCTGACGAATTGTCTCCGTTTATGCAGTAGAAACAGAGCTATAACCCTAATCAATATGTGGGTAATTAAAATCTTCCAATAATACCACTGTACCCGCCTATGCTGCCTGCTCCATTTGTTTTTGCAGCTGACCCCCTATCTCCTGAAAGGTTTAGCCAATTGAGAGTGATCAAACACTCTATCTGAACCAGTACGGCAGTGGAAATAATTTAGAAGCAGCTGCAGTCGGCTACGTTCTAGTATGATCAAACACAAGTGAAACTATCATGCTTAGCCATATAAGCTATGTCTGGTGCCCAGACCACAACAGAACTAAATCTTTATTTGCAGATCACAAGCTTATATGCATTCTGAGAATCGCTCACATGTCATAGGGTAAGATAATGTGTAACTATGTCTTATCGCTTTGGCTAGAGCAAGTTAAACTAGTGTCCTGTTATCAGAATTGCTTTCCTTGAAGATGGTAAACACACAAATTGTCCATTTCAGCACAGTTTCGGAGTTAACTCTTTCCTGACTCCATCCTTCACACTCCTTACTGATATCAGAAAATCTTTACACTATACCAAAAATAATTTTGTCAGTATTTACCTACTCTTTCCTTCTTAAAGAGAAAAAAAACATGGAGACTGACAGCCCAATCATGTAAAAAAGTCTAGAAACCCCAACTATATTGATTTATTATGTGTCCAGGGTCAATACGGGACTTCATCCATAACATGGGGTATCCTCTATGTCTAGAGGAAAGAAAGATTTTCCAGAAACATAGAATGAGATAGTTTACTATAAGAGCAGTCAAATATCTCTGTAATAATCTCTGTCAAAAGTACTTGTCACTATTAACTTACTAAAGGAGTTAAAAAAAAAATGTTTCCTTGAGGTTTTTAATATTTAAAAATGCTGTAAAAAAAAAACAAATAGCTTGCCTGAGTCTATGATATTTTCCATTTACTGTATGCAGTCTCCTTTCTCTGCAGCTGAGCAGCAGCATATCCTATTTGAAAGCTTTTCCTTATCGTCATATAAAAGTTGTTGTGCTTTGTCAATTTTCTCCACAGCCAAAGTCTAAGTGCATGTTTCCTCCTTCATTAAAGGCCTTAGGAGCCAAGACCACTTGGGTCTACCTTTAAAGGCTGCCTTGAAAAAATCCGGACCATGATCTCGTGGGTTGCACATAGCTGCCAAGAAACACATAAGAACTGAGCTTCCTGTCATCAAGCATCTGATATAGGACTGTAGGAAGGACACAGAAAACGTAATAAAGGTTTATTACAAAAGAAGAGGGATTATTAAGAACATAATGTTTTTTCATTGTCAACATATTTAAGGTTTCTGATAAAATAAATCGATAGCAGACTCCTAAATGTGGCCCTAAATTCCATGTTATCATTTAACCACAGATGAAAACTCATAGTTTTGGATGAACTGTAAACTTCTAATCACTCACTATGTATGTCCTCTAATCTTCTAGTGATGTTAAGAGCTAAGTTTGTTAAGGATGCGTTTAAACTGCAAAGACCAAATACCGGTCGGGAAATCCCGACCGGTATTTGGTCTTTTTTTGGCACTCAAGGGGATGGTTTTTGTCCGCGGTTTGCAGATTTAAGCCGCCCCCCTTCGCACCCACATGTTCATGTTCCGTAGCGGAAGAATGAACATGTTTCATTCTCTGTGTGAAAAACCGTCCGGCAGAAAATCCATGCAGTGGGGACTGCTGCATAGATTTTCTATAAATGTCAATGCAAAAGGTTGACAATTGGTATACAGACGGCTTTCAAATCCAAAAACCGGCTGTAAAACCGACAAAAAACATGTGTCATGGGGACATAACCATAGGCT
The DNA here is from genome assembly GCA_025379985.1 of Phyllomedusa bahiana. NCBI lineage: Eukaryota > Metazoa > Chordata > Amphibia > Anura > Hylidae > Phyllomedusa > Phyllomedusa bahiana. The sequence goes on along the minus strand of JAODAL010024479.1, from coordinate 18,818 downwards.
TCCAAACATCCTGATGCCAGAAACCATGCTATTATACAACCATGCTAAGTGCCTTTTATTACACATTTCCACTTTGGCCACCTTGAAATTTTCTTTCTTAGCAATTACCATCTTTGTAATTATGCACAAATAAACCTCCTTCTGAAGGTTTAACAATATGGTTTTTGGAGGATTTATATAGTATTCTCTTTAAATTATAGTAATTGAACAAGTCATGAATGATGTGCTTTAGTTAAAAGGTCTAATTTCAGTACATCATGCTAAAAAAACACTTCAGCATGTATTGGACCGCTTATGCTCTTCCAATTTGGAAACCCCCCTTTAAAATCATGTCAGCTAGTAAAAACAATTGCCCACCAATACAAGTGCATGTTGAAATCACATGACTTGTATAACTAATTCATAGAAAACTTAAATTGCAATAATATTGAACATTAAACAGGGCTTAAAAATAAAAGAACAGTAATAAAAAAGGGGAGTGTTATATTTCAGTCAAAATCAATAATGATACAATTAATTAGTTTTATTGAAATGTAATATACAGATATTTCTCTGCTCAGTGAACGTTTGTGCTTGTTAACTGGTTTGATTCCACATAAACATTTGACAAAAAGCTGCATTTAAAAAAAAAAAAAAAAAAAAACAACAATGGACAGCACCTTCATAAATATGTGAAATAAATGACACAGGTGCATGCTGAAATGGCTGCAAAGCAAATGCAAACACACTAAAATGGACCAGCAGCACTCTGAAGACGTCAAAGGACAAACATTAGGTATATGCATTATCTTTTAAAAGTGCTTCTCTGCTACATGTAGAATACTTGAAAATCTGAGGCTCTTAGTGCACATTTTGGATTAAAACTGCAAGGCCCATCCACCAATGGCAATGAGGCCTCACTGGGTCAGATGAGGACCCACTTTAAATAATCTCACCCTGTGCCCCTCCAGGCCTCTGCAGTCACATCAGTAAACCCCACCACCATTTATTTTATGTCTTTAGGGAAATGCTGACCCTTGTGGGGTTTTTTTTTTTTTTTTTTTTTGGGACTGTGTGCATTGGAGAGAGGCTGCCTCCATTTTGATCTTGCACTCTGCCCATCCATGCAGGTTGTTTTTAATCAGAACAGATTATAGCTGGGTCCCTCACACCCTGAATAGTATTGAGGCTTAAAAAAGCACTGACACAGGTGGACAGGTTAGTGCGAGTCCCCGTCTGCACTGAAGTCACCTTGTCACTAGTGGCCGGGCTTCCACAGTTTTGACAAAAAAAAAAAATACACCAAGAGCTTCAGATTTTCATGTATACAAGATATATCAGACATGTACATGGAAATAAATATATATACTCAATGTTTGTCTTTTAGCATCTTAAGAGTACTACAAGTTCATTTTGTGAGTTTGTAGCTACATTTTAAGGTAATATCACCTTAACAAATATTTTTTTCTATCCCTGCCTCTCTGTGTTTCAGCAGTCCTAATCTTTTTCTTTTTTTTCAGTGACTTAGCTGCACAGGTGGAAAGCTGGGTATCAGCGATAGCTGCCTCTCCACTGAGAAGACAGGTATGGTTTATTGCCGCCCCTGTCTTTTCGGTCCCTGTGTATACAGCGCTTAGTTTCACTCCTGTAGGCTTCCTGCTTTCCAGCACAGTAGTCACGTGACCACCTGACTTGAGTTGAGTTTTATCAGACCCAGATCAGCTGTGCAGTCAGTGCAAGGGATGTATTATCCATAGAACGCAATACAACAAAGGATGTAAAATATGTATCGTCTGAACGACGATACAAATTTTACATTGAAATCAATGAAAACTGAATGGGGCATCGTTAAATATGTATTTGGGTATGTATTTCGGTATGCAATACATACCCAAATACATTTTTCACAAACGCCATGTGAACATACTCTTAAGGTATGTTCAGACGGCTTATTGCGGTGCATATAGTATGCGCCTCAATACACCGGGTATTTTGGAACCACTCGCTGATCAACGCGAAATTCCAAAGCACAGGGGGGCTGGCTGGATGATGACCCCGGTGCGTAATCGCCACTAACAATTGACATGTCAATTCTCTCCCCACACGTACAAAACGACCATATTGTATGCGCGGGGGTATGATGCATAATAATCTCTATGAGAGCTATGAATTACTGTAATTACAGTGTGCATTTTGCCAGGTATACAGCGCAATACGTGGCGAAATACGTGTGCAATTATGCCTACAATAAGCCGTACAGTGATCAAAGGCTGCTCTCTTAATGGAGCTGTGTGGTACAGCTCCATTTCTAGAGAAGTTTCAGTGCAGGGAGCTGCAATCTCCCACTTGCAGTGATGCTAAAAGACATTTCTGTAGACAAGGAGACCACCACCTGCTGTCAAAAGACAGTGGGCAGTCATTAAGAGGTTAATGAGCTAAACAGACACACAGAACCTTCACAACATAACATAGTTATGTTCTTAAAGTATTGTACTATACTAAATACAGAAACATAAATATGAATATCCAGTCATTCACTGGCATGATGTTGACATTCTCAATATTGGGTTCTGTAAAACCTTTAAAGGTTTCTAGTTAGCAATGTGAAAACTGCACACAGATAATGAAAGGATGCTCAATTATTAAGGTAGAGCTCTAAACGCAAATTGATTTATTTCACACTTGGTTATTTACAGCACAATAGTTTCCCTGGTGTCTTGATTATTTCTTTTTGTTTACCTACCCTTTAATTTCCAAATATATATATATATATATATATATATATATATATATATATATATATATAATATATATAGGAAAACCCAGATGATAGTTTAAGACAGAGGTTACAGCACTAAGGCATTTCTACATTAATAAATAATATTTATTATTTTGCTTTGTCAAAGTAAAAAGCTTTAAATAAAAGTTGATATATTTAAAATATTTCATTGTAAACTTGTTACATTTATGGACAGGCATTTTCCTACTAAATCTATGCAAATTAAACAGATGGATGGGCTTTGTGCAATTTGCAGAAAAGGAAAGTTATCACCGCAAATTATCACTTAATTGTATGAGCATTTTATATTTGATGTACTTGCAGATCACAAAATGAGATGACCCTACATTCGTCTCTTACATATTTTCTTTTCAGCCGTTGCCAGGCTGCAGACAGCGTGGGAGACAGACAAAGCACAGAACGCACACAGGGAAGAAGCGATCTGTGAGTTTTGTAATATATCAAAAATATCACTTATTATAGGATTATGACTTTATTGTTAATTTTTACATCCTCTCCTTTTGAAAGCCATAACCTTTTTTTGTCAATATAGCCATATGTTCGCTTTTTTCGTGGAACAAGTTGTATTTTATAATAGTCCCATTTACATTACCAGATAATGTATTGGAAAGTCCAATAAAAACTTCTTGTGGGGTGAAATTGGAAAAAAAGGGGGTTTGCTACTTGGTAGGACATGTTATTCTGTGAATCAGTACAATTCTGGCAATACCAATTTATTTTTATTATGTTTAACAACTTATAAAAAAATAAAAACTTTTAAATTTGTATCACCATTTTACAAGACCAATAATTGTATCATGGTTCATTTTTTTGAGAATTAAAGCTTAGTTTCTATTGGTACCAATTTGGGGTATATGCAAATTTCTTACAGCACTTTCTATTTTTCTGGGTGCCGAGATTACTCAAAAAATGCAATTTTTGTTTTACATCTATTACTGAGCAAGAAATAACGTGACATTGTGTTAATTCAGACTTTTATAGACACAGTAATGCCAATTTAGTAAAAAAAAAATATTTATTTTTTTAAATAATTAATGGGAAAAGTAGGGTTTGATTTTTTTTATTTTAAAAAAGTTGTAAAAAATGTTCTATACTGCAATTTTTAGTCTCCCAAGGGACTTAAACATGTAATCACTTGTACTATATACTGCAATACATATTGTAAGCTCACAATATGTACTGAAGTATATAGTAATTTCAGTGATCTGTTATTACAACCAGGTCATGGCTGGATGTAATAGGAGTACAATCATGGCAGGCAGGAGGGGGTGACACATCCCCTTCTAAAGGCTTAGATGTCATGGTCGCATTAATTGTGACATCTAAGCATTCAAATGTCTAAGATTAGTATTCTGGCTGCAAATAGCAGATGTCAAATGTAAGTCACAGCTGGCACAGCTGTTGTTTAGGGAAGAGACTCAGGATGTGAGCCCATGCCATGCCTCCTTATTGCCTCTATGGTGTAATAGTACATGTGTCATTAAGTAGTGAATGATAGAACTTTCTTTACTTATTTTTATCCACATCACTCTCATCGGCTTTTACATATGGATTCGCATGTGATCTGATCAGTGTTGCGCTGGCCCTTTAGAACATCAGGATCCTCCAGTGGACACAAGCTTTGAAATAACAGCACCAAACTATCCAGCAGAAAACACCTCAATTTGTATCTGTAGCCACTTATCTACCACTAGGGTGGGTCTATGTTTTATGGGTTGACCCACAAATAACTTTTAATACCATGTTAATGAAGTGTATTCTTTGTGCCATGATAACAATAAATGTTATATTGAAACTGAAGTGGACATGCACATCTATATCGATGAAAGGTTAATTCCTCTTGTGAGGCCAATGAACCACAGTCTTTTACCAAGTATGATTACTTAACATAGTGGTTTTGATCTCTGGTACCTTCTATTTATTTTTTCGTTTTCCTTATTTTTTTGTATTACTTTCAGCAGAGTTGTCAACAGCGACCATTTCTGCACCTCTTACTTACTTGTTTGGTTTTTTAATGATCTTTCTCCAACCATAAGAGTTTTTCTACCTAAAAAGTAACCTGAGTACTTGTAGTTGATGAACTTTACTTTCTATTAAAAATATTACAAACATTATCATCTCTACAGACATTACAAGAGCGGGGAAAATGTAACAACTGTGACGGTGCCCCCTCAACCGCATGTCGGGCAGCAGACGCGCTGGCTCCGGCAGCCGTGTCCCAGCTCGCTTACCCGTCCTCGCTTCCGTGGCGTCTCCTGTAATTGGGTATTGCCGGCCGCTGCCCTTATTTAAGCCTGCCTCTTCCTGATGCCCTTGCCGGATCTTTAGTGCGCATTGCCTATTGAGAAAGCGTTCCTAAGTCTTTTTCTGATTACCGTGTACCGTACCGTTTGCCTCCGTCCCTCGACCACGAATCTTGCCGCCTGCCCTGACCTTCTGCCTGTCCACGACCACGAACCTTGCCGCCTGCCCTTACCAACCTGCCTGTCCCCGACAACGGTCCTGCCTGCCAATTCTGTACCACACTACACCTTGGCTGCCACCACAAACAAGTCACATCAGGGATAGCGACCTGGTAGGCTCCCGCCGCAACAAGTCCAACCCGCTTTGCGGCGGGCTCTGGTGAAAACCGGGACCTACTTAGATTCCGTTCCCTGGCGTGACTTACGCCATCGCTTGTGGAGGTCCAGAGGATCCACTACCTCCAACCGTGACAACAACCATGCAATAAAATAATGAAATGGTACTCTCAATACCCATAATAAATGTTACCTTGATTTATTACCAAAAAGATAAAAAGCAATTATTCAAAGGCAGAAACTTGATAAAAAAAATGTAAAAATTCTTTCATTACTTTAAATGTCTACTACCGACACGTAAAATAAAACAATAGATCTAAATGGATGCATATACAGTAATTCAGAGATGCCTGCTCTGGAGTCTTTTTAGCAATAAATAATCTGACCCATGACAATATTTACGTCAAGCTTGTATGTTCTCCCTATATTTTGCTTCAGATTCCTCCAGTCAATCTGGTTTCCTCCCAAAAACATGCAGAGAGGTTTATGTGGAATCAAGTGAATTTTGGCAATCTCTGTACAGCAGTGTGGAAGGCAACACCATTGTTAATAAATAAAGAAATAAATATCATGTTAGTCTCTAACAGGCCAATGGAGTTACTAATTTATCAGTTTATTCAGTAAATTAGTTAGCTTCTAACAGTTTATTGGTGTCTACATTATGTAATTTTCAATGATTCTTAAATGTAAAAGTAATAAAAATACTGATCGCAGAAGTTCCAGCACTAATGAAATTGCTGTATTTCTTGTTATACTTTTTGAACCTACATACTTAGAAAGACACTTAGCTGCTGAAACTGTTGCTTTACTGTAATTACTGTCTAACATGTTCCTTGCACTAGTGTGCAGGGCCGCCATTAGGGGGGTAGAACCCCTACTGCCGTATGGGGCCCGGCCAGAATGTGAAGTAAGGGGGGGCCCGCCGTCACCAGCAGGCCCCGCCCCCTTGCTTCATAGTAGGTCTGCTCTCTGTACCATGTGAATCAATCTGCTGTCGGGAGGGGGCCCGCGCTGCAAGTTAAGTTAAACACAATAGGTTTACATTACACAGATTGAGTCTCCTTACTTCTGCATCAGCTCCTGCAGGAACGGAGCAGTCGGCCCCTCCTCCTCCCTCTGGCTGCCGGTGACGTCATCAAATTTGTAATCAGTGAGTCCCCCCTGTGAGCAGAACGTCACTGATCTCCTGGCAGCCAGAGGGAAGAGGAGGGGCCGACTGCTCCATTCCTGCAGGAGCTGATGCAGAAGTAAGGAGACTCAATCTGTGTAATGTAAACCTATTGTGTTTAACTTAACTTGCAGCGCAGGCCCCTGTTTTTATGGCAGGCCACTTCAAAGTCCTGTGGAGCCCCACTGAAGGGCCCCAGGGATGTGGGGGCCGCACTGAAGGGCCCCAGGGATGTGGGGGCAGCACCCGAAGGGCCCCAGGGATGTGGGGGCCGCACTGAAGGGCCCCAGGGATGTGAGGGCCGCACTGAAGGGCCCCAGGGATGTGGGGGCTGCACTGAAGGGCCCCAGGGATGTGGGGGCCCCACTGAAGGGCCCCAGGGATGTGGGGGCCCCACTGAAGGGCCCCAGGGATGTGGGGGCCCCAGTGAAGGCCCCAGGGATGTGGGGGCCCCAGTGAAGGCCCCACAGATGTGGGGGCCCTGCTCAAGGTCCCTGGGATTTGTGGGGCCCCACTGAAGGCCCCAGGGATGTGGGGCCCAAACTGAAGGCCCCAGGGATTTGCTGGACCCTGCTCAAGGCCCCTAAGATTTGCGGGGTCCCACAAATCCCAGGGCCTTGAGCGGGCTCCAGCAAATCCCAAGGACCTTGAGTGGCCCGCTCAAGGCCCCTCACTGGACCTGTGGAGCCCCACAAAGGCTGAGGGAGAGGAGGCCCTTGAATGAGCCCCACACAGCAGGGGGAGGTAGGGAAACTTGAGTGGGCCCCACTCAAGTTTCCTCCATGTGGAGCCCCACTCAAGTTCTCTCCCTACCTACAGGGGGCCTACTACCTGGCTACCTACCTACAAGGGACTCTATAAAACTAACGACATTATAGTGGTATTAGTCACCATACATAGTGATATGTGGCGGTATTGTATTTATTGGTATTTTGTTTGGTTATATTGGTCTTGGTGTGCTGGTTTGGTCAGAATATCGTGGTGACATGTGGAATTTGCTGGCCCTTGTATACACAATATAGATAAACTGTATGCTGGAAAATTCAGCAAGAACTCAGTCCAAAGACAACGGCGCAATTGCATCTCTTTTTTTTTTTTCTGGGGTTGGATTGTAGGACGTGGTTGGTGGGGGCGGGGCAATTGGGTTGACAGGGGGCGGGATTAACAGGGGGGCCCAGGCGCTTTAGCTGTAGGGGGCCCTGAAATTTCTGATGGCGGCCCTGCTAGTGTGTATATGGATCTTCTAAAACTTCCAAGTGCAAAGTGCACTGACATTGTCCATGATGACTGAGCCTTATTATGCCGAACACAATACTCACACGGATGTTAGAACTGGATCCCACTCTGGATCCCACTGACAGCTATTGTGAGCCTTAGCGGACATTCACATGGCATGTTTGGATCCAATTTTGGATCCGTGTTGGATCTGAAAATTGGATCCAAAAACGCTGCAGCAATCGGATCCTAAACAGATCCAACACATATCCAACACGCAGCTGTGTTGGATGCAGCAGGATCGCGCCCTATCATTTTAAATAGGGCTCCTGCTGCGTCTTTCGGACCAAGAAGTGACATGTCAATTCTTGGGACGGATCCGAAAGACGGGGTGAGACACGCATCGGAGATCACTCATGTGAACGTTGATGCGGGTTTCTAGTCAAAAGCAATGTAAAATCAAATTGTTATTTATTAGATGCGTGTTTGAGTCCGTTTGGGGTCCCACGTATTTAAAAGCGTATGTTCACTATGTGAACATACCCTTATAAGCAAAAGGTCCAATTCACCCCAGAATACAAATAAATATGCTTGCAGGTAGCATAGATAATAAAGTATAGCAAGATATGGCTGTAGTTATTTTGTGAAGCTAGTAGATAGCTAAACTCATTTTAGATCAACCTTAAAGGGGTTTTCCCCTATACAAAACTTGACTCCAACTGAAAGTATACATTACAAAGAAAAAAAATTTAAATATATAGTTTGAAAATATTTTCAGTACTTTCAAACTTAATCATGTACCAATTACTGGCTCAAAATCTGATGTTTATAGCTTATTGCCAAGGAGTATGACCTGTAGTTCAGTTTAAGTCTATTTTTGTCAGGCATGCTCAGTTTCAGCACTAGTAAGTTGAGCGATATATCTATTAAGCAATAGAGAATGGGAGGGGATGTAAGCAAGAACTAATGTGAGGGATCAGCAGTTGAGAAGCACAATTTAAGATGCAGAAGAGGGTGGAGGCTTGTTCTTCAACAGCCAGGGGTAAAGAGGTTAGGAGAACAGAATAGATTAGATGTCACCAATGCATGATGGGAACTGTAGTTTGCTACCCACACTGGCTACTACTGAAGCCAAGCCCTCTCTTGCTGCACTGAGGGGGAGGTAGGATTAGCGTTATAGAGTCGCTCTGTGTGTACTGACCCTGCAGCCCCATTTTTTTGTTCGAACTATGAAATACCCATTTAACTCTTTCCTCAGTAAATAAAACAAAATGCATACCTCCCAAACGGCCTGTGTCCTGTAGATGTAAAAGGCTGCCCTATGGTCCCAGGTGGTCAAAGCTATGTCCAATACACCTTGGATTCCTGGGTCAGCACTGTTTTTTTAACTGTTTGAATATCCTCAAGACGTACAGTTAAAAACCACAGTGGATAAGAGCCATCAACTCTCTGCTCCGACAAGTACACTTGTAGTGGTAGGCTGTATTAGGTGTCAGGGGAAGCTCCTGATGCAGGCATAGTAATGTCATAGCGTCATGCTACCTGTGACTGGCTTCACTTGGGGGAGCCTGCTGCTTTATTTTTTTACTTTATTTAACCAATAGGGACACTGTTAAAGATGGTGTTCCCATCTACCTAGACCTTGTCTATATACCTGTGGCCTTTCTTTCCTACCTGGGGCCTTGCTCAGGGCCATCTTTTCCATTAGGCAGGGTAGACAGCTGCCCAGGATCCCCATGAGCACAGTGGGCCTGCCTGGGCAGCCTTCTACCCTGCCCAGTATAAACAGGAGCTTGGGTCTTTATTCTTTCACTGCTAGTCTTCCTGCACTGTAAAGAGTCATCCGCTGGTGGCCGGCAGTGAAAGCCGGCACCTAGTAGAGGTAGCGGAGGTCCACCTGTGGCAGAACTCAGCTCATGCGGCAGGTCTGGGTGGCACTGGAGGTCTATATTTCTACCTACTTGATGGTGGGCAAAACTACCACCTACTTACTTAATGTGGGGTGCCCATACCAGAGGTATGGGAGGGAAAGTGAGAGGTCTATGATGTTTGTGTTGTAAATTCTACAGGGACACGTTGTGGCCAGGAGAAGTAATCATGGTAGTCTGAGTCAGATGGAGAAGAAAAGGGAAAAGGAATGACTCCCATCAGAGAAGAGAACAACTCATCAGAGAATACATCTCCTGGGAGTCCCTGGATGTCAGGAGTTATTTTTCTTCTGTGTTGAATCAGTGCTGTAGTCACTGTCATGTGATGTTGACCTGAGTTGGTGTCTGACCACAATGTGGGCTCTAAATGGTGGTGTTGAAGGTTATAAGTTCATGTTATCGATAATGTATATATTTGATCCTGTGAGTGGTTGTTTAGGTTTGGGGGCCCAGTGGACTGCTCTTTATTTAAATAAACATGCCTCAACAACTTCCCCCATTGACCACTTTTTTAAAAAAAATGGATCCCACCCTGGTCCAATGTAGTCCAACAAGTCAAGTATAGTCCAACATTACAATAAACATGACAGTACTAAGCTCCATCCCCTGCACCCACTGAAGATGATGCTTGTGGCTAATCTTCTAGGGGTTCACCAGACAGGGGCCATAGTATAAACCTGGTGGGTACAGGTCAGAGCCGCATCAACAACACTGAAACTGACATGCAATGTAAAGTAATCAGTGTACAGTTTGTTTAACAGTGTAAATTTGGTGTGCCCTCAAAATAACTCAACCATCAATGTCTTATCTGCTAGCAAAACAAATGAGTATGCCCTTAAGTGAAAATTGACAAATTTTACCCAATTTGCCATTTTCCCTCCATGGTCTCATGTGACCTGTTAGTGTTAAAAGGTCTCAGGTGTCAATGGGGAGCAGGTGTGTTAAATTTGAGGTTATCGCTCTCATACTGGTCACTGGAAGTTCATCATGGCACCTCATGGCAAAGAACTGTTTAAGGATCTGAATAAAGGCTGGAACTCTGGAACTCACTGCCCCAACACATCAGACTCTCCTCCACTTTCACCAGCTTCAAAAGCACCCTGAAAACCCATCTCTTCAGGATAGCCTATAAACTGTAGTACCCCTTCTGTCACCACACCCTCCACAATCATGTATGCACCCACATTCTCTCTCTTTCCCCCATCCTTGTAGATTGTAAGCCTTCGCGGGCAGGGTTCTCTCTCCATCTGTGCCAGTTGATTGTCACATACTTTCAGCATTTGACTTATGTTATGTTTGTAACCCTCTTGAATGTACAGCGCCCTGGAATTATTGGCGCTCTAAAAATAAATAATAATAATAATAAAAAGCAATTTTGCTCTACATAAAGATGGCACAGGATATTTAGAGATTGCCAACACCCTGTAACTGATCTGCAGCATGGTGTCTCGGACAAATATTCTCTTTTCAAAATGGTTTCAGAAGTGCTGCCAATATTGATGTAGAGGTTAAAGGGGTGGAAGGTCATACCATATGCCGCAAACTGCATCAAAATGGTCTACATGGCTGTCATCGCAAAAGAAAAACACTTCTAAAGATGATGCACAAAAAAGGCCACAAACAGTTTGTTGAAGACAAGCAGACTAAGGACATAGATTACTGGAACTTGTAGTCTGATGAGACCAAGATAAACTTATTTGGTTCAGATGGTGTCAAGCGTGTGTGGCCCCAGCCAGATGAGGCCTACAGTCAAGCATGGTGTTGGGAGTGTCATGGCTTGGGGCTGCCGGCTGTCGGGAGCTATAATCTTCATTAACTGTTTGAAGACATTGCAGGGCTAGACTTAAAACACATCCCGTATTAAATAAAGCATGGCAAATGGGGCAAATCTATCTGCACTGAAAATTTCTAACATTAAGTTCTTCAAGGAATCCTTTAAGAAGACAAAGGTTTACATTCTGAATCGAGGCCTTTTGGTGCAAGAGATTTACACTTGTATATATTTTTTGGGACTCAGCTGTGTACATCTTAGCTGTATAGTCCTGCTTTCCAGTCATTTTAACAGGATACATTTAGAGATGGGCGAATTTCTCAAAAATTGGATTCGCCGAGGTCGCCGAATTTTACAAAATATTTGTTTAGACCCGAATAAATTTGCGACACATCGCATTAAAAAACAGCTATTTCCTGGCTGCAGAGAGCCTGTAGGGTGCTGTAGAACATTGTGCCATGCTCAAATATGCAGAGGAAGCTTGGTTTGGTCTTCACACAGGGGCTCACCTGGGCAGAGGCAGTAACAGTCAGTCAGTGCGGAGCATTGGTGGTAAAATCACCTACTCAGTGATGTGCCAGTTTTTTGACAAGACACCAGAGGAGGCGAACATGACAATATGTAGAATCTGTGGGCAGAAAGTAAAGCGTGACCAGGGGCCTAACACTGGCACCATGGCCCTGCATCAACATCATGCAGTGTCACCATATAGTGGCCTGGGAGAAACGTATCTCAGATGTGGTGGTCCATCCTGTCCCAACAGCAGCAGCACCCAGTGGCACGCCTCCCATATCAAGCAGTCAAAGCTTCACCACCATCATCTACCGGTCCAGATACTCCTGCTCCTCGGCACTCATGGTGCCAGCAGTCGTTCACCAATACAATTGCCAAGAGACAACAGTATGTGTCTAGCCATCCCTAAGTGCAGAAGCTGACCGTGCTCCTGTCCAAGTTGGTGGTACTGCTGTCCCTCCCTTTTCAAGCGGTGGACTCAGCACCATTCAGAGAACTGGCCAGGAAACTTTGCATTCACTTTGGCCATTTCTACATTGCCAAGCACACCCTCCTTGAGCTAAACAGAACAGAGAAACCATAAACAGAGAAAAACAGGAATTTATGAACAGGGGGAAATTGATGAACAGGAATAAATATATTAACAGGGGGAAATTGATGAACAGGAATAAATATATTAACAGGGGGTAATTGATGAAAAGTGATGAGCGATTGCGTCAACTATCGTCATCGGATCGATAGTCGATATCGTCAATTATCATGCCGATATCCGATAATTGCAGAGGAGCATTAAAGTCTATGGGAGAGGAACAACACCTTCATTCTTACACCCAAACAGGGCTGGAGAAGCTGGAATTAACATCCACAACAGTAAACTGGATACGTGCTACATCTTAGGCAACAAGATTCACAGAAAAAAACTCACAGACTATTCACTATCCCTGTCTTGAACCACAGCATGACCCTTAAACCTGCATGACCCACAAATTAAAAAGTGCCAGAAGGTAGTATGATTTGAACCATCATTTTACTTGAACTGGACATTGACTATCCCTGTCCTGGAACGCAGCATGACCCTTAAACCTGTGTGACCCACAGATTAAAAAGTGCCGGAAAAAGGAGTCTTTCAACCACCATTTTTAGGAGGGTTTCCCCCCATGTCTTTGTTTCTCTTTTTTTTAATTGTTTTAAAAGGGGTTTTGTCTCACTACAGGGATTGCTAGGTTTTGTTAAAGTTCTTGAAAAAAACAAGTTTTTTTTAAATTTTGGGGTTTCCATTAAACGTGCCCTTTCCTTTTCCCTGTTTTTGCCCAGCCCATCACCCTTGACCCCTTTGTTGAAAATTTGGGTGAAAAAACCCAAATTGTCTGTTAGAAACCCAAATTTTTTTTTTTAACAGGACCTGTAGTTTTTGCTGCTTTTCCCACGGGAAAGCATGACCCAAAAAAATTTAAAAAAAATGACTTCTCAACCACTGTTAAAAATTGTGGGGAAAAAAATGCCATTTTGAAGCACTTTTCTGTTCCAAAGGCCCATGTTTATAGCTGTTTTCTCACAGCCCCAAATGCCCCCAAAACCCTTTGACAATGCGAAAAATTCTAAAAGATGAAGTGAGTAAATGGAATTTTTTTTTTTTCATGAAACCTTGGTGTTTTTTACATTTTCCCCTCACCGAAAAAACCAAACCCAAATAAAATTTTTTTGGGAAAATGAGAAAAAAAAAAATTGCAGCAAAAAAAGGTTTCATTTTAAAAAAGGGGACCAAGGGGGCCCAATTTTTTGGGGGAAAAGAGGAATTGTGAATTTGGGCCCGGCAACTAATCGGGACCTTGAAATTTGGGGGCCCATAACTTCAGGATCCATCCCTGTTTCTTCTTGTTAAAAGGTCAAACGATAAACCCAATTTTTCTGGGGGAAAGCGGATGTTTTGTTTTGTGGGGACCCCCTCCAGTGTGCTAAAGGGGCCCCGTCAGTTTATGGCTGGCTGGGGGCAGGCAACCCTCTAGGGCCCGTGGCCGGCGAGCTTGGGCCCATTCAAAAATTTTGGATACCCAAAAAGTCGATTGGGCCCGGGAAAAAATACCCCAAAAAACATCGATTGGTGGACGCAGAATTTTGTGCCCCAATGATTTTAAAAGCCGGTCTCTGTGTGTTGTATGTGGGGGTTTTTCCTGCTTTTACATGTTTTGGTGAGGTGGTAAAAAAAGATTGCCAGGGGTTTCACCCTTTAGGTTCTGCCAAAACCCTGTCGCTGCTGCTGCGGGAAATGGCTGTTGGCACCCCTACTGCTATACGTTTCTGGGGTTGTTCACCTTTGACATTTAAAAGAACGTGAAGCAGAGCAAAAAGATGTCTCCAGATGATCAATCAGGTCCCCAAATTTCCTGCATTTTTCTCTTATTTGGGTAGGGGGAAAGGGAAAGTGTAAGTTTGCTTTGAAACCGGAGATTGAGGAGGGGGGCCCCAACCCGGGAAAAACTTTTGTTGATTTTGAGGGTTTTTTAATGCGAGGTTTCATTTTGGAAAGGAAAAAATGGGGGCATCCAAGCACTCATTGAGAGATGGACCCGGGTTTTCCCCAAAGCTCTGGGTCGAGGGGGCATACCCAAACTGTTTCTTCCTCTTTCTTCCTCCCCCCGCCTAAAACCCGTGCAAACCCTTTTTAAAAGGCAGGGAATCGGTAACGTGGGGTGCCCCGGGGGAATACCTCCTCCTCCATGTTTCCCTCCGGCACGCTTAAACACAGCCCAAAACTTCCTCAGATGTTGCACCCTGAGAGCTGAGGGCCCCCTTGGGCACTACCCCTGGACCCCAAAACCCACTGCCAAATAAAAAAGGGACCAAATAAAAATTTTTTGGAACTGTGGGGTTTTTTTGGATTCGTTTGGGGAAAAAGGCTCTGTTTTCTGCATCTGTGTCCTTTTTTTCCCCCTCCTTTCGCTGGGGGACTTGATGTTTAAAGAGTATCCAACAATTTTTCCAAAAAACTTAGGTCACTACAATGCCCATGCTGACAAGGCATTGTCCAAACGGGACCTTTTTGTTGGTTCTTCAAAACTGGCAAGGATGGTGAGAGCTCTTTCACCTACCCCCCACTCTGGGTGGTAAACACCCCGGGAAGGTCCCCCACCGCGTTTGGGTCAGGCCATGTTGTCACTTCGAAACTGTGTAAGGGGCATTGCGCTGCTCCCAAAATAAAGGGGAGCTGGGGAGGGTGTAATTCCAGGTGTTCCCACGTCAACAATGAGGGGTTTTGACTGGGGGGGGAGCTGACGCTGCAAGGGCAGCCAGGTGGGATGAAGCAGGGTGCGAATGGGGGAAAGTGTGACCCTCAGACCTTTCGAGACCTTCCTCAGCGGCAGTCCGCCCCGGGGGTAGCTCTTTAAAAATTTCTGGACGAAAAAGATTATGACATGTGCCGGGGAAAGGGATGGGGCCCCGGGCCTACCGATTTTAAGGGCGGCCAGCGATTTCGGCCCGTTATGGGCACACCACCTTGCCTGGCACAAGGTTCTTGTCCCCCACCACCTGCAGTCTCTTTTGAAAAAAGAGCCGTCCACAGTCCTGACCTGTGTGTTGAGGGTTTCTCCAAGACAGATTCATTTCAACACCCGGCCCGGTTTTTTCTGGGCCCGTGATGCCACCGAGGACCTTGGGGGAAAAAAAACCCTGCAACATCCCTTTTCCCGTTTTTAAGGGGGGGGGTGTGCCAAGCCTGAGAGGGCCCCCGTTACCCCCAGAAAACATTTCCCCCCAGCTTTACCCCGTGGCTGTCAAGAGATTTTAAAAACGGCCCTTTGGGCCCTGCTTTCTAGTTCCCCTTTTCGGTGGGGCAAGGACTTTGCCCGGGGCACAGATGGGAGCAACGCGCTTTTAAAAAAATTTGATGACACATGGCTGGCCGGGCGGGCGGCTTTTCTGGCAAAAAAAAATTCCCGCCCCGGCATTTGGTATTGGGGGCAGGCCAAAAAAGGGGGGGCCCTTATGTGGGAGGGAACCCCTCTGTTTCCCCCAGAGGAAAGGCAAAAATTTCCAAAGGGCCCAAAAACCGGCAAAGGGCCCAACATTCAGGCTTTTGGCTTTGGGTTTGGTTTTTGGGTTAAAATGTTTCTTCTTTCACCCCCCAAAAAAGGTAGACAGAAAAGGGTGGTGCTTTTGAAAGGCCACTGTACGGTGTGCAGGTCGTCAAACTGGTGGAAAGGGGAAGGGTAGGTTGGGGGGCCCCGGGTGGTGTGGCGGTACTCGGCCCACGGTTGGGGGGCTTAAAAACGGTGGTGATCCTTTTTCAAGCTCTGAGAGACCATGAGCAGCTGAGGAAAAAGGGTTTGGGGGTGGCGGAGGAGGCGGAGACAGAGGGGTTTTTGGGCAGTGGTTGGGAAGCCCGGGCATCGGGTGTGGGGCCTTTTTTTGGGCCAAGTGTTCCCCCCCATTTCAAATCATGCATTTGCCCGCATTTTGAATAGACATGTTGGTGGTGGTTAAAAAACCTAAGATTCTTTCCTCTATGATGCGTTTATGGCAAAGGGGGCTTTTGAATTTACCCGGGTGAATCGAGGCTTGCTCGAAAAGGGCCAGGCTTTAGAGGGCCTGGACCTTTTTGACGGCGATAAGTGGGGCGGGGGTTTCCGCGATCGGGGCTGGCGGGGGGTTTTCTCAGCGGACTTGTGCGACCAACCCCCCTCCCTTTTTTTGGGAGGGGCCAAAAATGACACTACCCCATGGGTTTCCTCCTCGTCCGTGATGAAGCGGGGTCGCAAGCAAATTCTGCTGAAAAGGGGCCACGTTTGGTTTTCCCCAATGTCGTCATCATCCCTCAACACAGGTGACTTCCTTGTCCTGAATTTTGCATTTCCCGGAGTGTGGGTACAAGCAAAAAGGCACTGCAAAAGGGGTTGCCGAAACCCCCCGGGGTTTTTTTGGGGATTTAACCCGGGTTTTCTCCTTTCCCCTTTATGGCAAACAGCAATTGGGCATCAGAGCAGACAAAATCAAAACCCCTTTGGCCCCTTGATCTTTGGAAATGCTTTCTGGGCCCCAACCCCCATTTTGTCATCAAAAAAGGTCTACAGGAAAAAAGGACTATCCACAGTGGTGGGGGACCGAGTTGAATTTGGGGGTGGGCCTTTTTCCTTTATGTTGGAGGATGCTGACGATGATGATGACGACAATTTTTTGGCCATGACTGGGGGACGAGAAGGTAAGACTGCTGGATGCAAGGGTTTCATTTTAAAAAAATGAAGAACAGATTGGACGTGTTTTTTTACTGAGTTCCCCAGGGGCCCTGACCCCGCGATGACCGGGGCCCGATGGTCCCGTAACCCACGATCCGTGGGTTGGTGTTGTCGGGCCAAACACTGGGAAAGGGGCACCTTCTCTCATACCTTACATCCATGTCCTTTCACCCTCCCCTTTTCTCGCTTACCACCCGCATTTTGCTCCATGTTTAGAAAGTAAAAATTTAAGAAGGGTTGGGAAAAGTTTTTTACGTCTCTTTTTTGAAAAAACGGCAAATTTAGTTTTTTCTTAAAACCCTTTAAATTTTCCCCCAAACCAAAATAGTATAAAAACCGAGTTGGGTTTTAGCGAATACCCGTTAAAATGCGGTTGGTTTGGGAAAAACCGTTTAAAACAAATCAACAGGGGGTCTTTCTTCAAAATTTCGAGTTTACAAATGCCCAGTAGGACTAGGAATTTATTTGTTTTTTAACCCCAAAATATCATTTCCCAAATGGCTTCTGCGGGCCCAAAATGAGATTTTACCAAGCGCAATAAAAATTTCAGAAGTTACCCCGGATGAGAAATTTCGTTTTTTTTCCAAACAATGACAAACGGAACAGTTGCTAGAAATTTTTTTTACAGATTGTCGTACAAAGTGGCTATTTGGAAAAAAAAAATTTTGGGCCGCCCCGTGGGGAAAACAGCTATTTTAAAAGTTTACGGTAAAAAAACGGTGGTTTTTGCACCAATGAAATACACCAAAAAGTAACTACAAAATTTTGTATCCAAATTTTTAAATAACAAGGTTTGGGGCTTTGAAAAAAAAGGGCTGGGGCCAAAAAGGGAAAAAAACCTATTTAAAAGTTTAGGATAAAGGGAAAAAAGGGTTGGGGTTTTTCACCTATGAAAAACACCTGCAATTTTCTAGCAAATTTCTGATCCTAATTTAAGTACAAGGTGGTCTTTGATCAAAACTGGGCTGCGCCAAAGTGAAAAAAAACCTATTTATAATTTTTTAGGGGTAAAAAAAGGTGGGGTTTTGCACCCAAAGGAAAAAAAACAGCAGTTACCCCAAAAAATTTTTATATTCCCAAAATTTTAAATACAAGGTGGGTCTTTGATCAAAATGGGCTGCCCCAAAGGGGGAAAAACCCTATTTAAAATGTATTTTCGGATAAAAAAAAGGGGGGGTTTGACCTATGAAATACACCTGCAATTTCTAAACAAAAAATTTTTGTAAACCTTTTAGAAGTACAAGGTGGGTTTTTTTTTTTTTTAAAATTTAAGCTTTTGGGTTTTTTTAAAAGATTGAAAATAAAAATAAAACAATTAACAAACGGGGCGGGGTTCCCCATCAAAAATGTCAAATAACATAAAAGTGTATCAACAAAATTTGTACAAGTGACAGCTTAGAAGAAAAACTTAAACTAGTTTTCTTGCCTTCGTTAAATTTTAACATATGGTATAAAAGGGGAACTAAACCCCCCCAACCTCCAACTGGGGGGACGTAAATAGTATAGACGAGGTTTCACATTACCCTGAGCACACGGACCTTACAGACAAAAAGGGGGGGAGGGTGGGGAAGGAAAGGGGGAAAAAAGGGAAGGGCACCATGATGACCCCCCAAATTTCCCCGTCATGTCCAGGG
>JAODAL010024478.1:0-60498 GCA_025379985.1 Phyllomedusa bahiana | reverse complement strand
TAAATTTTTACACCCGTGAAAATGTCCTTTCATTCCAATTTCTCACTGTAGAAAGGACAGCCCAGTTTTTGGCCTACTGATTAGTTACTACAATGGATATGTTGGTTCTTGGGGCTCCCAGCCTGGTCATATCCTATACAGACCAATGCAATCCTCTCCTTTTAATGACTACAATCCACTGGTGATAAGCCAGCACTAGAGGGAGGAACAAGCTTATTTTAGCCATTGCTTATTACCAGCACCTTAGGGATTTAGAGTGATTGGACCCCTAGATCACATCCTCAAATACACAGAGTAAAATTTATGACAAAATGTAAAAAAAAAAAAATAACCTTCTCAGTAACTGGAGATAAAAAAAAAAAAAGAGTTGATGTCAGAATTTATTGACTTGAACGTTTTTAGTACGTGTTTCATTTTCGCTTATGGCCGACACTCCATGCGTTCTCCTATAGCTGACAGGATGAAGCAGTAAACCCGTTTATTAATGAGTACATTCTGGTGAAGGAACAAACACCATCGCTGCTTCTACAGGAAGTTTACCGTCTGCAGGCCTTGATTTGATTACCGTCGTGAGAAGCAGGGGTCACTTTAAATCAACTCATTTTCTTCCACTAAGTACATAATTACAGATTGCTCCTCGGCGCTGATTGTTTAAAGATCAGTCTCATGTGGATTAAAATAAAACAAACGCACATTTCCAATGATTTGTTCGACTCTATGTATTTATTATTCCACAAAGCTTCTGGGGTCCGTAATATGGGATATGTTTTTTGTATCTTGTAGGCTCTCCTAGGGAAGACAGCTAAAATGTGACGTCCTTATGGCCTGCACAGAGGTTTCATATATTTATCTTAAGATAAAAGGCCTCGGACTGAACATAAAGTGTAAGTAATGGCTTCGGGCAAATGTTGGGAATGAGCAGTTTATCTGTAATTACAAGGTAAAGCAAAACTAAACAGAAGTCACATTTGTTTTGCACCAGATCTGACAAAAGTACTGTAAAAGGCTTCACTGGTAGTCATTTTTCAAAAGATATTGTTAGTTTTTAATGATTATATTTAGGGACATAGCTATAGGGAGCACCGATGTAGCGACTGCATAGGAGCTGGTGCGGAAGGAGTCCAAAGGAAAATCAGTGCAGTCTTCTAAATTTCTATAGAATTTAAAGGAGGTCTTGTCATAGATTAGCATTGAGAGCTTGAAGTTAAAATCCTTACTATAGCTACTAAAAACGGGAAACCGACCGGCCAACGAGCGACACATAATAATGCTTTTCCCGGCATACAGAGTTAGTCATCTGGCAGGACTCATTATGATGACATGATAAGTTGTTTGTGGTTTCGCATAGGACTGTTCATACAGCATTGTATTCATGACCCAAATAAGCGTTAAATGTCGAATACAGCTTTGCGAGTTCCCATAAATTAACAGAAACAGAGATATTTGAACAAATTGTACATAGGCTGTAATTTAATTTGCATTGTATTATCATTCTATTCCAGAAGAACAATGAGGCAGATTTCTCAATTCTGGTATGCATTGTGTAAAAGTCATTCATTTCAGAAAATCGGCAACATGTTTTTTTTTTTACAAAGTTGCACAAGCTCTGTATTGGATCTGATCTGGCTCTAATAACCAAAGTAGCTAAAAAGCCATAACCACGCCTTTCACCAACAGACGACTCTCTCTTTTCCCCAGCCCCTGGAAAAGGTAGGGGCCCATCAGCACAGGAAGCCGGCACCATCTTTGATTCAAGCTCCTGCGCGCAAAAGTCACCTCAGCAAAACCCAGGTGGTGGCAAAGCTTAACAACCCTACCCAAGCACACTAGTCATGCTCCAATGGTTCTTTGATGGTAACTATATCCCAAAAATAAATCCTCATTAAAACTTAACCTTTAATACTCCAAAATAAAAGCTTACTACACTAAATTGGATGAAAGGACCTAATACAAAACCAGGGGGTATCCCTATTATCGACCCTTAGCGGGAAAACCCCTCCGTTAGGACGACCCTGCAAATCCATAACCTAACTTAACCCTATCCTCTCACTTAAGAACCGAAAGAGAGAAACATGATTAAATAATACAAATTTCTACCAGAATGTTTATCAAAGAGTAGATATTTATATCAAAATCTTATATAAACAAAACCCTAGACGTGTTTCGTCAAAAATATTAGAATCCTCAGTGGGGTAATCAAAATTTCTTGTAAATAATCAAAGATTAAACATACCAGAATGAACATCTACTCACTGAACTGGTAAAATGCCCAGATAAGATGCCCTGGTCCCAAAAAGAAGGTATAGGAAAGGGGGAAAACCACCTCAACCTATAGGGTTCCAGTTACCCTTATAGGAGCATCTTTCCTATACCTTCTTTTTGGGACCATGGCATGCCTGATCGATTTACTGGCCCTGGAAAGCGCCACTATCAGATATCAGCAATGACTTTCTCTTTTTACCAACATTGAGCACAATCATTGAGCACATATTTGCCTGCTCTGAACATGTATAAAATCACAGCAAACTAAACTCAAACTCAAAATCTAAAATTTAACCTTTAATAGATTCATTTAAAAAATAAAATATACCCAAAAAAATCATTACAGCAGCAATCATAGCTGATGGTTTGTGGTACAAGGACGATTAATTTCAACTCCTGTGCACACCTATTTTCTAGCCTGCCATAACCGCTATCAGGCAGAGTAATCGTCCACGAAAGAGGTCGGCCCCACCTTAGAAGGCTCACACTATTAAATCCCACCTAAAATAAAAAACAGCTTAATGGACTCTGAGTAAAAACAATAAACGCTTGTATACAAAACGGTGAAAATATGACAGGTGCTAAAAAAACGTCCTCTATTATCCTATACACGAGAATATCCCATGGAAAACACCTTATGAGCTAAGGATAGCAAACACTTATAAATTATCAATGATTATATACACACCTTAATTGAATTGCATATTTTCTCCATCCTTCACCCACGAGTTCTCCCTGTAAAATATATCAGGTTTCATCAGGGGACCAAAAAAGCAGTCACGGTGACACTGCAAACAGCAATGATAACGCTGCCGAACGATGCTGTGCTAGGCCTAGAATGAACACTGTATGTATATTTGGGGAATTGGGAAGAATAGTTTTCATCCGAACATGCTTATACCAGCTATTGAACGTGTATGGGCACCTTAAGAACTTACAGCAAGTAATAGGCAACTATTGCAAATTGGTACCAGATGGAGACTTAGATCAAAATCTATGAATTTGCTTTTGCCATTTTTTGCCATATATTGCTGGTTCTATAGATGTATTAACAGGTGTATGGCCAAACTTGGAGCAGTGTGTGACTGACGACAACATGTTTATACTGTGCCAAAAGAGATGGTTGAGAAAACTGCCATACAAAGCTTGGCGCATAACACTCTATGCGACAATGTGTTGATGATTATGTGCCAAAAATGTCTGGCGCATAACTCTTTCGTTCATACTGCCGTATTATACACTCGAATTAATCTACGATTGCATGTGTTGACACAAGAATACGGAGCGCATGCAAAATTGTGTCATAGGATGTCGCCCTTAATACACTACAGAAGACTTAATACAGTCCTGAGCACTTACTACCATAGGACACTATGTTGATGAAGAGCAACACCACTTTTAGTTCTGAATTTAGAAGTTATAAAACAATACTTACTGGGTGATTTTTTTTTTTATTGCGACAAAGACAATGGTTACTAAGAAACAAGAGGTTATACTTTTACATTTTTTATGTATTCTTCTTTTATCTATCTTTTATTAACTGCATTTTGGTAATGTGAATATAGGCAAATATTGAACCAAAAAGATGAAGACACCTTAATTTATCAATAACCTTCTCCAAGCAGAAAAGAAATTGTGACTTTGGTGGATCTTATTTAGCTCATTTATTTAATGAAGCAGAAGTCCAGGTAATGAACTTTCTTTAGCGTTTGGTTCTCCTGCCTTCCCATCTCAAGGCCTTCAGCTGCAGACTGGCCTTCCAGCTTTTACCTTAAGTGTGGTGTAAAGCAATACGTGAAGCAAGTGCAGATGTGCTAATATCGCATGTGACAATGGATCAGGATGCAGCATTAACGTTAAACTGAAATAAATGAACTGATACATTATTTCAAGTTAAATTGGAAGTTGAAACGATCTGGAATGAAGCACGGGATCAAAAACAAAGAAGCCATCAAAGAGCAAAACTATAATGCAGCCTCAACATTGGTGAATGTAAGTCCCCGAACAGCACAAAGGGCCATGAATATAATTGGAGCCTTCCTGCATGGAGAAAGAAAAATTTAGATAATGATGGAAAAACTGAAAAATAGAGGGAGAAAGAAGGCAGAGACCCCCCACTGTGTCATTTATCTCATTCTCTGCAAGCTAGAGCCCAAAATGAGCCCGTGCAAGTCATCGGCAGGTGTCGGCTGTGGATATGACACTCTGTGCTCGGAATTGATTCCCTAGCTCGGTCTTACTATTACAACAGATGATTGCATGGGGACAATTTAATAAGAGAGTCCTATCTCCTTCCAGTGCCCGACGACTCCTGCAGGTACAGATGTTCACCTGAACTTTGCTCCATTATACACTGTGTTTTAAGAAAAGTCGATGTTATAGCTTCATAAGAGCAAGAAAGTGTGTATATATATACATAGTATTACTATATTATTTATCATTATTATAGATATATTATATATATAAATATATTATCAGTAGCTACACAAAAATGTGAGTACATGTACTTCACTTTTTCGTATTGATTTTATGTCTTTTTTGGGACGACACTGTAGATACTTTGATACAATTTAAAGTCTTCAGCAAACTGTTTGTGGGCCTTTATTGTGCATCATCTTTAGAAGAGGCTTACTTCTGGGACGAGAGCCATGCAGACCGATTTGATGCACAGTGCGGTGTATGGTGTGAGCAGCAATGTTGGTAGCACTGATATGTCTGCTTTGATCCTGGATATGAGGCTGAGCACGTACACTCAACTACTTTGATTGACCATGGTGAGGCCTGTTCTCCCGAGATAGACCTGTCTTGGCAAACGTTCTTGCCATAGTCTGGCCACGCAATGCTGCAGCTCAGATTCAGGGTGCTAGCAATCTTCCTATAGTCTAGGCCATCTTTATGTAGAGCAACAATTCTTTTCCTCAGACAGTTCTTTGCTAGTAGGTGCCATGTTGAACTTCCAGTGACCAATATTAGAGTGTGAGAGCGATAACACTGAATTAAAGACTCCCCATTCACACCTGAGAACTTGTAAGAATAACAAGTCACATTATACCGGGGAGGGAAAATAACAAATTGGGTACAATTTGTCAATTTTCCCTTGTTGCTGGACATTGATGGCTGTGTGTTGAGTTATTCTGAGAGCACTACAAATGTATACTTTTGTAGAAGCTGTACACTATCTACTTTGCATTGTATCAAAGTGTCATATCTTCAGTGTTGCCCCATGACAATAAATTATACAATATTTACAAAAATGTGAGGGGTGTGCTCACTTTTGTGAGATACTGTATATACTCTGGAACTTAGTACCCCAACACATCGGATTCTCTTTCACCTTTACAGCTTTCAAAAGTGACCTGAAAACCCATATTTTCAGGACAGCCTGCACGCTGCAATAACCCTTCTTTTACGCCACCATAAGACACACATCTCCATCCCCCAGCTTCTGTCTCCTTCCTCCGCCATTGTACATTGTAAACTCTTGCGGGCAGGGTCCTCTCTCCCTCTGTACCAGTTTGTTATTCAGTTCTAATATTGTATTTTTTCTGGTCTTATATTATGTATTTCAATCCCTTGACTTCTATAGAGCCCTGGAATTAATGGTCCTATAAAATAGATAATATACTATAATAATATTACTGTATACAGATGTAGCAGAGTTTAGTCAGTCACTGGCTTTGCACAACTCATTGTAAGGTCAGGATAAGAATAAGACTGATGGTTAACACACAAAAATGAGGTAAAGGGGTTTTCTTATCACATGCTTTTGCAGGCTTTAGCTGTTTCTGTCTCTAACCGCTTCAAATCCAGGGGTGTGCCTCTCCTCCGAGTAGGCGGGTCTCTCCTTCCAGTAGGCAGGTCTCCCCTCACTGATGAGTGGTGACATCATCATTCTGTGTGAGCAGTGGAAGGTAGTGGATGTTCCAGCTCTGTAGACCTCCTGCAGTTGTCAGTTCTCATGTCTGGAGAGCTGTCACCTTCCTCCACAAGTTCCTTGTAACCAGAACACCTGCATTGGTGTAAGCAGTTATACATACAGCCTGAAATGATGAAACAAATGTGAGAAATGCAAACTGCTCTCCCCTCTGTTATCAGGCAGGAGGCAGAGGAGGAACCTACTGTATAAGACTGTGTTATATGGGGAGAGTAAATCTAACAGCTAGAGACTCAGTAATTGCCCAGATCCTTGACATAAAGCTGGGAGATGAGCATAAAGGAGCTCAGACAGCCTTTATTATACAGACACAGCTAGCACAGAAAGCTGTTTTACTTTTATTTTACACAGCTCAGAGGGGAGTAAGCACAAAGTGCAGACAGCTAATCACACCACAGGGTGGCGTGTCCCATCCAGGGGGAATGTCCCAACAGGGTTTAATCACAGCCAATCACAACAAAGGGGTGTGACCCGACCTCAGGCTGCTGATTTAGCTGTAGATACTCACAGATTAGCTCATAATTGCTATACTAAATGATGTAGGTAATGCAAACCAATTGCAAAAGAGCTTATTTTTCCTGTCCCATCATTACAGATATGATCTTTGTATTGAGAAATCCCCTTTAAAGGTGTTTGGCCATAAAGCAAAATGCCTTTCTGAGGCCAGCTGGTCACTCACTATGACCTGGAATCAAGTGAATTGAAAATGTCCACGCTTGCTCAGCTCTCCCCATTCATAGCTATAGAAGTTCAGAATCAGAATATAGCCAAACACACTTGCTTGGCAATATTCAGAACTGCCATAAAGAAGAACACAGAGAATTGCACAAGCATGGCCCTCTCCCCATTCACTGAGGCAATCTTGTAGTTAGCTATGAGCCAGCATCAGACAGTGTTTTTGCTTCATGACATAACTCCCTTAACTAACAAATATAGTTATGCTACAAATAAGCAAAGTCATTGTCATGTTGCCAGCAGTTTAGACATTGATGGCTGTGTGTTGAGTCACTTTGAGGGCCAAATTTTCAGTTATACAAGCTGTACACTGACTACTTTTCATTATATCAAAGTGTCATATCTTCAGTGCTGTCCCATGACAAGATATAATACAATATTTACAAAATGTTTCGGGGTGTACTCACTTTTGTGAGATACTGTATATTTGTAAGCACTTAAACAGATAAAGGTAATATAATGAGAAAGAAATCAATATTTTCTTTTGCTGTGGAGAGAAGTAAGTCCTTCTACACATCTTATAGTAATGGCTTTATTGGCAAGACAATCAATGCATCTGCTTAAGAATCTTAAAAACGTTGTCTCACAACAAAGATTAGCTTTCAACATGTAGGAAGCGGTAAATGTAGACTTTTTCCAAATACATTGCTTTACTTATTTTGCTCTGTAGAGGAGCTAAGAGAGATGTTATCTTCTTTGAGTGCACACAGGTTTATTTGGTTACCATTCTGCTCTCCCCTTCTCTCTTTGCTTTTTGTCTTAGCTGAGAGCAGGGAGTGACATCATCACAGGCTATATTTACTATTTTGCCATAGGCAAACTTAAACTCTATCAGTTCTCAATCTATAAAACACTAAAATGTAACTTTTATTATGTTTAACACTTAACCTCTATACACACTATTTAAAAACCTGATTTCTAACCTCTCAATTTATCCCTTTCTACTTCTGAAGGAATAGCTCCTTTTCTATTATTAAGTCTGGTGGAACACCACCTATTAACAGGAAAACCTTATATATACACAGTAATTTACTAACTCCAGTAAGGGATCTCAAGCAGGCGGCATGGTAGGATAGGGCGCAAGCCCGCTATGGAGATGGTGAACTTGTCTGAGGAATATTGTTTATGTGAGCATGGTGTCAGTGGCAGCAGCAGAAGCACATAGTATCAGTGTGCGTGCAGGAGAGCGGAAGGGGGAGTGGGTTTTGTGGATTCTCTGATGGCTAATTGGTGAGCACCTGAATAGGGTGTGTACCTAACATGATATAAAAGGAAATGAGCTTAGACCACATGGGACCAGACCTCTAACCCCAGATGAAGCCAGTTTAGCTGGTGAAACATGTTGGGGAGGTCAGGCATGACATTTTAAATTGTGATTTCTCACCTCTGTCTACAAGTGTCACCCACTGCAGAGGGTATCACAAGGAAACATTATATGTTTTATGTCCATTAGATTAGGGATGACTGCCCAAGTAGGATGCTTGGGATCCCTCACTGGAGCTAGTAAACTGCTGTATATATAAGGTTATCCTTTTAATAAGTGGTGTTCCACCAGACTTGATAATAGAAAAGGAGCTATTCCTTCAGAAGTAGAGAGGGATAAATTGAGAGGTTAGAAATCAGGTTTTTAAATAGTGTGTATAGAGGTTAAGTGTTATGCGTAATAAAAGTTTTAGTGTTTTATAGATTGAGAACTGATAGAGTTTAAGTTTGCCTATGGCAAAATAGTAAATATAGTGATCAAAAGTCACTCTCTGTTCTATTGCGAGATTCCCATTTTTTTGGAGACTATCATCACAGGCTGGCACACAGGACTGACGGCAGCTTGAGAACAGAGTGTGTTATTTCTAAGAAACAAAGGTAACTAATTACTTGTTTACTGTAGAGCAAAGAGCTTCAGAACTCATAGATAAGAACTCCTATTCTGATGTCAGTGCAGTTAGAAAAGCTGGGAATATGGAGTTGATATGCTAATCATTGTTATAGAACCACCTACAGCCTGACCAGGAAGGAACAGGATGCATAAATCTAAAGCTGCTTTTGGCTCTGTGAAACAGCGTAGTGAGACAACCCCCTTTAAAGGGGATTTATCACTTCATCAGTTCATCTGTTTCATTGTACTTTCAGTTTCTCAGCTCCTCAAATCCAGGGGCGTTTCTTTCCCTCCCAGCTGGGGGTTTAACTGAAGGAGTATGACATCATCCCCCCCTTCACTGTTCATGCTCGCTCCCAAGTCAGTGTGTCTGATAGAGATCAGTGGGAGGGGATAGCACATCCCTCCCCCCCCCCCTCTCTGTCTGAGTCCACATGTCACTGTGCCTTTTCTCTCCCTATGCAGTCTTATTTTGTAAGAGCTGTTTGTTTACATACCACAGCCCTGCATTTAGTCTAGACAGTCTTCTATGAACTCAGAGCACTGATCTCTTCTCCTCTCACAGCTGGAGGTTTGTTACAGTTGAATCCAGTCTTCTATGAACTCATCCAGAGCAGCACAGATCTGTCTCCTTTCTATGTTTACACAGTAGCATTAGGCACCGAGCACAATTCTGCTGTTTTCTGATTGTAGAAGCAGCTGCAGTGTTACTGTGGAGCTGCTGGCTGTGCAGAGTGAAATGTTCCTGGCCCCTTATTCTGAGTGAGAGACAGGAATGCACCTTCTGGTGAATATGACCAGGGGGGTGGGGGGGGGTAAGCATACAGAATGTAAATTAGTAGAGCCGTCAACCAATGAAGTGAAAGGAGGAGGAATTTGACCGGCACTGGGGAACTGTGTTTACAGAAACAGAAGATAAGGGAGACTGTGAAAACAAGACAGCTCTGCTAATGACATCCAATTGCAAAGTTGCTTGTTTTCACTGTCCCCTTATTCTGAAGACCATTTAATATAATGATACAACCCCTTTAAGACTTTTTTTTAGGGTTGACTCTTAGGGCCACATGTATGAACCTGTTAAGGTCTAAAACTCCCTTTTTTGCCCATAGATAACTATGGGAAAAGAGTGAGTTTTAGACCTAAACAGTTTTCATACATGTGGCCCTTAATTCTCAGCATAGGAAGCCCTGGAGTTGGGTGATAGCATTAGGTGATGTGACTATTTTGTATGTGGATTCTGAGAGCCCATATAAAACAGAGAGGTTTTCCACCAAGGTTGTTGTTGCTGTGTACTTTGTTCGCATTGTAGCCCACATTAGAGTTGGCTGCCATTCAAGAAATGGAGACGGAGGGCTGAGAAATGCTGAGCTGGCCCGAGAGTCTTGGGGTGCTGTGCTGACACCTGAACCCACTGTTACCTGTGAGGCATGGGCGTAACTATAGCCATAGCAGACATAGCGGCTGCTATGGAGCCCAGAGGTTGAGGGGACCCCACTCAGAGACAAGAACATTGTTGCTTTCTGTAGGGAACAAGTAGTTGGTGGCTTTCTGCTCCCTAGCACAACCATTTGTGCTCCCTGATATATGGCAGCATTATATATACATCTTTAATTATTACTATTTATGCTGCTTTTATTTTTTATTATCATTGATGGTGGGGCCCCATCTCAGTTCGCTATGGGGCCCTATGAATCCTGGTTACGCCCCTGCTGTGAGGAATTATTGATTAGGCCTTGGCTAAAGCTGCATGACATGCAATTCCCAACAGCTGGACTCCAGAAACAGACTCTTTTATTAAAGTGAGGTGTAGACCAGCATCACTCTGCAGATACTAAAAGACAGATTAGCACTGCATATATGAATTATTTCAAAGAGCATTTCTGCTGCTAATGGAATATCTGAAAATCTGAGGCTCAAAGCGCATATATTTTTTTTTAATTCAAACTGTGAGGCCCTTCCACTAACAGCAAGGTGCTGACCGTTTTTGTCTTTTTCGAATGGTATATGTGGGGGAGTGGTTGCCGCCATTTTGATCTTGCACAACACCCAGCCTTCAACCTACTTATAATCAGAACAGAATATGGCTTGCTACCCACATGCCCTGAAAATTATTGAAGCTCGAAAATGCTCCAAGAGAGGTGAGATTGTTTAGAATACGTCCACATCTGAACTGAGGTCACTTTGCCGTTGGTGGATGGGCCATCACAGTTTTAATAAAAATGTGTGCTAAAAGCAGCAAATACTTTGAAATAATTCAGATATTCGGTGTTTATCTGCCCTCTTACATCGCAGAGATTCTCTGGTTTTAATTCTGTGTTTTGAATCTGTGTTGCAGCCATGCAGCATGCTACTGTGCCGTTTATTTCACATTTTTCCAGAGGAGCTGACCATTATTGTCTTTTTTATAGTGGTGAGTCAATCAATAATGAATATGTTACGACACCAAAATATCTGTAACTAAGTCTTATGCCTTTCTGTGAGGATTAATAAACTTTTTGA
The DNA here is from genome assembly GCA_025379985.1 of Phyllomedusa bahiana. NCBI lineage: Eukaryota > Metazoa > Chordata > Amphibia > Anura > Hylidae > Phyllomedusa > Phyllomedusa bahiana. The sequence continues at coordinate 49,195 of JAODAL010024478.1, read as the reverse complement.
ACTGTTATCATTTATTGAGTAACCTCCAAATATAATTGCCTTTCTGTGAGCCTTAGGTCATGTTTGGGACGGATTTGGTCCCGTATTCCGCGCCGGACTGTGCGAAATACGGCACAAATCCGTCCCAGTCATTACGGTAATCTACCGTTCTCATAGAGAACTAAGGATTCCGTCTCTTCTCCCCGCTCGCGAAATACACCGGGCGGGGAGAAAGTGACATGTCAATTATCCTGTGGGGATACGTGCTGTGGATAATGGCAGTCTATGGGGCCGGCCCCCACCCCCCCGCCCAGTCCCCACTGCATGGCACACGCCGTAATTGCGGGGCGAAATCCGTCCCGCAATTACGGCGTGAATAAGCTGTGTGAACTTAGCCTTACTTGCTGTGTCATCTCCTTCCAGCTGGGAAGCCGCTGCTGGACCTCTCACTTTGCCAGCTGGTACTCGTTAGGGGTTTGGGATTTGTTAACATCAACTAACATCTGAATTTGCACATTGCTGTAAAAGACTTTACTTGTCCAAGATCTGTCCAATGTTTAGGTAGGTCTTTCATGTCACAGTCACATCAGCTTGATTCCAAGACCCAAAGTTTCCCAACAAAATATTGCTCAGAGCCTCACACTGCCTCCGTCGGCTTGTCTTCTTCCCATAGTGCATCCTAGAGCCAACTCGTCCATGGGTGAGTGATGCACACATCAAGCTGTCCACATGATATAGAAGAAAACAGAATTAATCAGGCCAAGCCACCTTCTTTCATGCGCCAGTTTTGATGTTCGTATGCCCAGAGGTTAGTATGGGCACTCTGACCAGTCTGTGGCTACACAGTCCCATATGCAACAAGCTAAAATGTCCTGTGTGCATATTTGTATTATAGCCAACAGAAACTTTTTCAGCTATGTGTCTTATGGTTCCTGTGGATTAGGGCCAGAAGGGCTAGCCTTCGCTCCCTGTATTCAGCAGTGAGTACCGGGCACCCATGACCCTGTCTCTAACTCATTGATTGCCCTTACTTTTGGTACCAACTAACCACAGCATACTGGGAACACCCCACTAGACCTGCTATATTTAAGATGCTCCGATCCGGTTGTCTAGGCTTCACAAAACTGTCCCTTATCAAAATTGCTCAGATCTTTATATTTGCCCATTTTAACTGCTTCCAACACATCAAATTCAAGCACTGATCAGTCACTTGCTGTCATTGTCAGAAAAAAAAATCAGTGTCACGATCACCTGTCAGTGGGTGACCTGTATATATATATGGCACAATAGTTCATGGAATAGTTAATGAATGCCCTTGTTTTGGCTACCAAATAATTTCCCAATTCTTTCATGAGTTACTGACCCCGGGCTCAGCAGCCAGGTCTTTTATCACGCGACTATTTCATTTTCTTCTGATTAAAGTCTGTCATTTTCACTTACTTTTTAGGGATTTTCCTAATTTTATACTCGAACAGACGAACCTTAAAACACAAAACGCTCATAAGTTGAAGTTGTGAATTGAAAAGCAATGTGTTATAAATTAAACGCCCCCTCCCCTCCATGACCATTAACTAACTTGACCACCATTCTAACCTTAGGTAGCCCTTGGCCTTTGCTGCGGTGCATGTAGCAGATGAAGATTACAGAAAACTTCCCTCTTGTAGCTTATAAATTAAGGTATCACAGCTCCTCCTTCTTCCTCCTCACCCTGCATGGCATATTATGTAGAAGCTAAGTGTAATTATTGTCGACAGCTGCATAATCAAAACCGTCTACATATTTCGGGCTGGTGGAGAGGAGTCATGAACATGCCTTCGGCATGTGGAGGCAAATGTTGCTGTGTGCTCATAGAAGACACTTGTGTTGTTTATTAAAGCAAATGCATGACCAAATCTGTGTCTTGTGGTAGGTTCTTTTAGTAAGGCTGGCCCTTCCTTTTCTTCCTATATTGTGGTGCAGATATGATTGATGACGGATTGATGTGGGATTCAGTAGGGGATCTCGGAATTTATTGTGGTCCCCACATGTTCTTTGCAGTGTTTCAAGAAATTACATTTTGTGAATTTTTGAAAGGACAAGGCCATAAAGCTCAGACCGGCAAACAAGAGGCATCAATGTATGTACAGACCTGTCCACTTTTGAGCCTCATGAGCACCAAGCAAAGATTTATTTAACTATGTGAGGTGCAAGTGTAGGACAAGCTCTCCTGATACCTGGGGATTCCACCTGGCCAGTAAACCCGACAGTATTGACACTTGGCGTCCGTTGTAAACGTACAGTAATGTAATGTACAGTACACCGCTCCAGAGAAGTGATGTGGAGATTCCCTCCCTATACGGGGTTTTAGGTGCAGAACCCAAAATACAACAATTGTCAAAAGAAATGCATATGAATTAGATACAATTTAAATGTCATAAGCCAGGCTTCTGCACAAGGACTCATAGGGCATCTGCTTACCTGTCCGCTGCTCTGTGTGGCTTCTTATTTTCACTTTTATACTACTATGTTGGCTGGCCTGTTCTGTGTCTATGTAGACTGCTGCCCACCAGTGCGTAGGTGCATTGGTCCTTGTAGATTTAAATATTCTCCTCCAACTCTGACAGCACTCCATCTACTATTTATTTTATTCATTTATATAGCGCTATTATATTCCACAGTGTTGTACATAGATGGTCATTATTCACATTGGTCCCTGTCCTCATTGGAGCTCACAATCTAAATTCAAGATTAAGCTGTCAGTATGTTTTTTGAGTGTGGGGGAAACTGGAGTAAATCTGCACAAACACGGGGAGAACATACAAACTCCTTAGAGACATTGTCCTTGGTGGGGTTTGAAGCCAGGACCCAAAGGTATTAGTGCTAACCACTGAGCCACCATGCAACCCAAGGGACATGCCTCTTTAAGCCCTTGTTTGATTTAAAGGGGATTTGCCAGGACGCCAGTTACTTACCTCCTTATCAGCACGGGAGTAGAATATAAACAATTCATGCTGAGTCATGAAGGCTGCAGGGGGAGAGAGGGAGGGGGTGAGCAAGGATTGAGGAATACGGGAGCGTCTCAAAACTGAACTGAAATAATAATAGTACAACAGTGGATTCTCAATACAGCAGACTGCACTTTCTTCCCTGTCCCTTAAAAGCTCATTCATTTTCCCTGTCATCAGATAAGAAGTGTTTCAGGCAAGGGCAGCCTGTCAGCTCCTCTGGTCCCTCTGGTCGTGTCTAGTGGAAGCTTTCAGGTAACTAAGCAATGCTGTAGCTCTCACAGGCTTCACTTTTTGTAATCACATATATTTAGAAAAGTAATTAAATACCCTTTTTGGAGCTTCCCACGTCAACATTACATGGTGGCAAAACCCCTTTAAGGTGTAGTTTGGGTTTGCTAGTGTACGTCTTACATTGCTTTTTCTGTATTTATCATGGCTATACTTCTGACCACACTTCTTGTCTGCTGCCTGCCCTGACCTTTGACTCCAACCTTGTACTAACAGAACTTCGCCTGCCATGACCTGCCTATCTGACTATATCTATAACCTGCACCCTTCTGTAATGCGTTTTATATGTTAGTCATTGCCTCAGTAGGCTGCGCTAATTATGGGAGTCTCTTGCTGCGCTGATATGGGAGTCTCTTGCAAGTGGAGTCCAAGCCACTATGTGAAAGTTGAAGGTGGCCAGGGAAGATCAGGGGCTTTTTTGACTGTGCTTCTCGGCCCAGCTATACACCAAAACCTCATATAGGACCTGATGGATTCACCACTCGCTATTAAGTACATCTTGTGATAAATAAGTTTATTATTAATTGCAAGAAAACATGAAAACCTAAAATTCCATAAAGACTAGTTAAAAACAGCCACAAATAGTGGTAATTGAGGTTCAATATCTTCACATGAGTACATCAAATAATACGACACAAGAGTAAACATGTCATAAAATGCTCACCTCACTAAAGTCTAATACACTTACACATTTCCTGTCACTATGTAGGGAGTGGGAGCACCCTGTACAATCAAGTGTTGTATATATGTATGGAATGGATATGTAGTTTTAAATTAAACCCCCCCCAAAACTCTTGCAAAATATTGTCTCCAAAGTCCAATAAGGATTTGCATTTTCAAAAAATTTTTCAGAGCATTTTTAAGCCTCTGTCCATACAATGAGTATGTCTGGTTGTAATCCAGGCAGATTCCGGCTTGAAATACTGGTCAAAAAATGAAATTAAACCATTTCCATTGATCTCAATGGAAAATCTGTGTTTTAGTTAATAAAAAGCTAAGAAAATTTTTGAACAATTCATTCTTTGGTCATATTCCACCTCGAAAACATGTGGAAATTTAGTATTGATGTTCATGGCAATGGCTAAAAGCCTTGTGTAATATGCACCCAAAAAATTTGTGGTTTTTAAAGCAGATCCGTGTCCAAAACCCTTAGAAATGAATGGGCTTGTTTTCTACATAAACCCCAAGTAAAACCAAAAAAAAAACAACATCCAAATACACTTCAAAAGCTTGAAATCTGGTTGAAAAAAAGGTTTTCACGGCATAATACAACAAGAAACTTTTCAAGTGAACGTCCCCTAAGGCAGTCCACACGATGATAAAAAGACTTGTGAATTCGACAGAAAACGAGCCAGATATAAGTTTTTTCAGTTATGGATTTAGGGTCACTTTTTTTACTTTTGGTTTACATCAAAAATGGTTTTCCCATTTATCTTATGTGGGTTTGGATGTGGATTGCCTTTTAAAAAACCCCTACAAAATTTTTGGGTTTCGCTTAAAAACATTTTTTTGACCAAAAATAAATGTTCTAACTTTGTTTTTATGGCAAAAAAAGACCAATGAAAATATGCTTTGTATGAACTAGAAGCCATATTTTCTACATTTCCCCGACAAAAATTTTTGTCACTTTCCATGGGTGGAAAAACCAAAACTAAAAACCTACTTTTAAAATTTATCCATTGGTTTTTTGGAAAGGGCTCAAAGAAAGCTGAAACCCTCCAAAAGAGGTTTTTTAACGAAAATAAATTTTCTTCACGCTAAAATTGATCATTTAAAGGGAAAACAAAAAAGGCAGATTTTGGCAGGACAAAATTTTGTCGCCCACAAAAGTAAAGTGAAAAACAAACAAATAATTCACTTTTAAATCAAAAATTTTTCATAACATTTGGTAATGAAATTGGGCTTATTAGAGCCATATTTAAAATTTTTTTTGATTTCCAAGAGCTTGGAGGACTGATCCAGCTTTCGCAAGATCCATACAATTTTTGTAAAGACATAGGAATAAAAGAATGCATCTTACTGCCCCCAAGTTCGTCAAGATTTTTAGGTTTTTTTTCCCAAGCTTCCTTTTTATTCTACTCCAAAAGCGAATGATGTTCATGTCTGGTGACTGGCGGCCATTCCGGAGCACCGGGAGCATTTTGGGCCTTGAGGAATTTTGATGCAAAAAAGATGTATGAGATGGAGCACCATCCGCTGAAAAATTTGACCTCTTTTATGAAAGGGAAGAAGAGGTAGCTAATACTTCTTTATATTTTGGCTATTGAAAAAGCCTTCCACCTTGAAAATTGTTTTGCCACCCCCATACTGAATGAACCCAGACCATGATCTTTCCCCACCCCCAAATTTAAAATTTTTTTCGGGTGTTTTGGATCCATAGGGGCTCCAGTAGGTCTCCGCAGTATTTCGGCGGCTGGGGCATGAAGATTCACTGAGAAATCCACTTTCTCCCACTTTTTTCAGCGCCCCATCCTTTTTAAGCGGGCGGGGGCCTTGTCAATGCCACCGTTTTTTAATTGCCTTTTGTATGTCTGGCTTCTGGGCAGGAAAAGCCATGGGGGTCATTTAAGACAGAACCTACATACTGTTCAGTGACACAAATTTGAGGAAACCCAGGCCTGTTGGACTGTGTTAAAAGTGGAAGGGGGCGGCTTTTGATTTCGAACCAACAAACGTTCCCTGAGCATTTTTGCGGGGTCTGCCAGACCGGGTTTCTCAAAAACACTCCATCCTTCAAATCTTTTTTTTTAATTTCTTTTTACTTACGCGAGACACATTAAAGGTGTCAGCCACCTCTGCAGTGGATCTGGTTTTCAGCCTCTTAATAATCAAGTTTGGTCGCAGGGGGATTTTTTGGCATTTTTGTCAGAGGAAATTTTGCATTTTAAAGTAAAGGGTCGGGGCCCCTGCGGGAGTTCTTTTTTAAAAAAAACCATAATTAAAAATCAATTAGTGAGAACGGGGTGAGGCTGAAATCTGGACTGGGTGCATTAATACAAGGGCGACAAAACTTTTGTCTTGCAAAATTGACCTTTCGTGTTCCTTACTGACAATTTTCCAAAAATGAAAGCCATTTATTTTCGTTTTAAAAAAAACCTCATTTTTGGGGGGGTTTTCTTTTATATGAGTCATTTCTAAAACCAATGGATGATTTTTAATCATTTTTAAGCTTTGGTTTCCAAAAAACCATATTTAAATGACAGAACTTTGTTAGGGAATGTATTAAGGTCGATGGGGATGGTTTAGTTTTGGTTTCCGACTTGAAATACTAATTTGGGGGACAGAAACCCTTGGGGACCAAAAAAACCCGTTTTAAAAAACTGCCTCGAATCTCACAAACTCTCATCAGAAAATGAAAATTATTGTCTGAAATCTCAGATGAGGATTCAATGCCAAAATTTTCAGCATCCAAATCTGCCGTCTTAACATACCATCACCTTTAATCCTGACCCATGTTATACCATTTGGCTTTCTCAAAGACAGTCACTTAAACTTCAGCCCATGGTTTAGCCACAACCCAAATCCGTTTGCAAACCTGTGTGCCCACCACTGGTCTGCTGGCCTGTCTGTGACAAGTGCAAATACAGAATGTTGGTTGTCGCCCCACTCTTGACTGTGTGGACGTAATGGTAGTGGCCATTTAGCATGAGCCATATACTGGTCACCAGTGTTTCCTCTGGGGCTTTGCAACTAGTGACGAGGGGGGTGGTTAGGTTAGGGCTCTGTGCCCATTAAGACTGGGAATACAGAACAGAATACAAATAAATACTAACATACAATGTCCTAAAATGAGCTTTTACACACCGAAATTTAGGGGAAAAAGGAAAAAAAAGGTTCCACAAAAAACCTTTACACATTGCTAGGTATCCCGACTGCTCCAGCTCTGCCACTACTCCGGTGTTCCCTTTCGGTCTGGTGGCAATGGCGTCACATACATCACTTACATGACGATATGAAGCCAATCATTGACGTGAGCAACCTCTCAAACAATATGGGTTTTTGGAAACCCCGAGGGCAGAGACTGGCTGCCTTCTCCGTTGAATTATAACTTTTTGCATTGCGCCAGCTGTGGAAAAAGCTCGGTGGAAATTTGGTGATAAGGTTCCTTTTCTTTTCTTCCAATCTTAGGATGAATCTAGGTGTAGGATAATTTTCTGGGAATCTGGGGCAGCAATTTTAATATTTATATATCTAGTGGTCTGAGGCTATAAAGAGGTTAATGCTTTAGAGTTGGTTCTGACTATGACTCCTTTATAAATGTCTCAGGCATTATAAATAGTAATATTGTACAGTATTGAAATGGTAACATCAAGCGGGAGTCTTAGATTGTTAGAATATAAAATAAGTTTATAGGGTTTAAAACTATTTTTTAAATCCATTTAAATTAAAAAAGAACAAAACACAATAAAAATACTTTTTTATTTTAAAAGAAAAATTGGTGATCTAGGGCAGTGAAGGGGTGTCAGCATCCCTATTGATCTAGGGCAATGCCCCAAAAATGGGTTTTCTAGGAAAGGAAGGGTTTTTACTGAATGACAACAATCAGATCTTTAAAATAAGGAATTGATATAAAGAATCAGTGTCAGTGCTTGGGGCCCTTCACTGGAGTTGATTCTGGGGCCCAGCACTGGAGTTGATCCTGGTGGCCCACTCTACAGCTACTGCTTTTTGCCTCTATTTCTCTGCCTTTTCCTTTGTCCAGAAACATGCAGACTACTGCTGCGAGTGGTAAGGAGATAGCACTACTGTTTACCAATAACTAAGAATAACAGACTACGGGGGGGTTTTTTGCCCTATTTTTAGTGTCATTTTTTTCTTTAAATAAATTAAAAATACAAACAAGCGTTTCGCAAACTGCGGTTTGCTTAAACAGGGCGAGGAAACTTTTAAAGCTCCGCGATTTAAAAATGCCCGGGAGCTCAGATCGAGGCAGGAAGATCGTGACTCCTTTGGATGTATTTGCAGCTGAAAAGCAACTTCAGGTCTACCATATTCAGGGGCCCTCCAAGAATTTCCAATGTTCTTCTGTGGGCCAGTCCAAGCCTGCAAAGAATAATAGTTCTTGCTGAAAACCGGAATACCCCTTTAACCCCTTAATGACCTTCGACGTATGCATACTCCAACGTTTGGGGGTTAAACGCCCCTGATGTATGCATACCCCCCTGGAAACAGCAAATCTAACCAATTTTGCGCGATCGGCGGCACTTCACTTATATTACAGCGACATCCCGCAGCAGGGCCCCCCGGCCGGGAGTCACCCCGGGTAGGAAATTTAAACCCCCTTAAATTATGGGACCGATGGGGTCGCAATAACTAAGGGAGACGAAAAGGGGACAATTCCTCCTGCGTCTCTGTCGGCGCTACACCGCACGATCATCACACGGCGGCCGTGTGCTGACCAAAAGCACGAAGTTAAAAAAAATCCCTTCGGGGGTTTCCCTGTACATCACCATCCCTGTGAAAACGGCCGGGCATCGTGACTGACAGTTGCCATAAGCCCCAATACACAGCAATAAGTTTGGTATTGTTTCATTACAAAAAAATTTTACCCGGGAAAACGTAAAAAAAAGGGGAAAAAAGTAAAAAAAATGAAAAACAGAAACACAAACAAAAAAATAAAAACACGTACATTGCCCTTTTCCCCCTTTTTAAAAAGGGAAAACCCCAAAATAAATAAAATACCCATATTTGGGATGCCGTGTGGTTTAACGCCTTCTTTGTTAAAAAACCCGCACGGGGGGGCACCGTAAAAAAAAACCAATAAAACACAGAATTGCGATTTTTTTTCAAACGCAACATAAAATGGGGTAAAAAAGGGTCAAAAGCTAATTAAAAAACCAAATGATCCCAATTAAAACGTCGGCCATCCGCAAAAAAAAAGCCCTTACAGAGCTCTGTAACAGAAAAAAAAGTTATGGCTCTCGAAAATAGCGATGCATAAATATTTTTTTACACAAAAAAATACTTTTTTTATCACTTTAACAAAAAAAAAACTTATAAATTGGTCTATCGACCCCCAAGAAAAAAATAACTTGTGCCGATAGTGCATTAAAAAAAAAAAATACTACTAGGGTTGCAGTATTTTCTTCACCCTCCTTTCCAAAAAATGGATTTTTAAAAACGATCAAAAACCTTTCCCCCCCAAAAATATAGCAATAGAAACTCAAAACCCCTCAAAAAACCAAAACCCTCTCATCTCCTTACACAGAAAAATAAAAAAAAATTATGGGTCTCAGACTGTGGGTGCAAAAACGTGTTTTCCTTTTGAAAAAAGTGTTTTTATCGTTAAAAGCAGTAAAACAAAAATAATTTACAAATTGGGTACCCCCGTAATGATGACCTGTGAGTAAAGCTAGCTTCTCACTTATACCACACAGTGACCGCTGTAAAAAATAAAAATAAAAAACACTACCAGGATTGCTGTATTTTTGTTCAAAATGCTTCACAAAAACCTTAATAAAAAGTGATCAAAGAGTCATATGAACCCCGTAATGGTATCAATAAAAACATCAACTCATCCCGCATAAAAATTAGCCCATAATCAGCTCTGTACACAGCAAAATAAAAAAGTTATGGCTCTCAGACTATGACGACATAAAAATGCAGTTTTTTATAAACATTTTTATTGTGTAAAAGTAATAAAACATAAAAAGCTATATAAAATTTATATCATTGTAATTGTACCGACCCCCATAGTAAAGTTATGATGTAATTTATACTATTCGGCGAAGGCTGTAAAATTAAAGCCCAAAAAACAATGACAGAATTGCCTTTGTTACCCCCATTTTAATGGCCCAATGCTACAAAAAACTAGGGAACACCCGTGTGCTCAAAATGCACAATAGACCCCTAGAAGCGATCCATGAGGGGTGTTGAATCCAAAATGGGGCGACTTCTGGATGGTTTCACTTGTTCTGGTACTTTGGGGACTTTGTAAATGAGACCTGGCACCCACCAAAATCTGCGTTCCAAAAGCCAAATAGCGCTCCCTCCCTTGTATGTCCTGCCATGCGCCCAAACAGCAATTTACACCCACATGTAGAGTATTGCCGAAGAAATTGTGTAAAAAAAGTTGGGGGGCTTTGTTTCCAGGATTCCTTGTAAAAATGAAACATTTTAAGCTAAAATTGCAGATTGTGGGAAAAAAATTGTTTTTAAATTTTCATACCCTAATGCTAAAAAAAATTTGTGAAACACCTGTGGGGCCGATATACTCACTGCACCCCTGGATATATTCCCTAGGGGGTATCGTTTCCAATATGGGGTCTGTTTAGAGGTGTTTATTAAGTTTTAGCACCTTAGGGTGTCCTCAAACCTGTAATGGCGCCTAAATAAAATCGTATTGAAAATGAGACCCCAATGTCCAGTAAATGCTCCTCTTACGCTGAGGCTTGTGGTTGAGCCAAATAGCGCTCTAGGGCCACATATGGGATATCTCTGAAAACAGCAGAATCTGGGGAATCAATATTAAATTGTATTTTCCTGGTCACATCTACCGTGCTTCAGTGAATAATGGATAAAAATTAAAAATCTGCAAAAAAAGTGAAATTTTGAAATTTCCCCTACACTTTGCTTTAATTTCTGTGAAATATCTAAATGGTTAACCAACTTCCTAAACACTGTTGTAAATACTTTAAGGGGTCTAGTTTCTTATATGAAGTCAATTACAGGGGTATCTACCATACAGGCCCTCAAAGCCACGTCAGAACTGGACTGATCCCTAAAAAATTTTATATTGCAGATTTTCTTGAAAATGTGAGAAATGACTGCTACATTTCTAAGCCCCCTATTGTCGTTAAAAAATAAAAAGACATTTAAGAAAAGATGATGACCTACAGTAGACATATGGTAGATGCTAGTTATAAACTATTTTATGATGAATAATTATCTGCCTTGCGTGCAGAAATTTTAGAACTTTGAAAATGACACATTTTTCCAAATTTTCATGAAATTTTGATATTTTTCACAAACAAACAAGAATTGTATGGACTAAAATTTCTTTGTAACTTAAAGTACAATGTGTCACGAGATAACAATCTCTGAATCACATGGATGGGTAAAAGTGTTAAAAAGTTATTCTCACATAAAGGGACATTTAAAAAATAGGGCTGTGTCAAGAAGGCCAAAACTGCTGCAACTACTACAACTTTTTATTTGTATATTTAAGCAGATCTACAAATCTAGTCTCTGACAATATCATCAATATTATATAACTTATCTCTTACCATATTTTGTTGGATTTGATTAAACAGATCATTTATTTAATCTTTTTCTAATCATACAACTGAAGTAACATATCTTCCCATTATTGTGGTACTGACGCCATCCAGTGGTCAGTGTAACGTAATGTCAGTAAAAGTCCATTGATTTTGTAAGTTTGTTGGACCAAATACAGACCTCCCAAGTTTTTGGATAGTGAAAGAGGGACACTTATGGTTCATTGAGATACATATGTATATTTTATGTCTATCTACGCACTTTGATATGTTTCCATTTACAAATTAGCATAAATTCATCTGAAAATAAACATTTTTATGTTGCAAATAGCAACAAACTATCAAATAACACAAAACTTGTAGCCAAATATATTGTTAGGAGCCAAAAAGATGCGGGCAATAGAATAAGTTTATGAATTTAACTTGTTTATCATGTCAAAAAAGGACATTTAAGTGGTAAAGAGGAACAGAGGGATTTGGGTCACAAAGTTTCTGCACTCCTTTCAGATCAGGTGCTCGTGAGGAAGGATCATGAGGTCCATGAAACGTAGAGGAATGTAATTCACGGCACACCTTAGTAGAATGAAGATAAGCAGATAATTTATCTACAAAAATTCAAGTGGTACATAGCATTCTCTCTAAAATTATATGAAGAAGATGAAAGCATGAAATCAGAGTTAAGTTCCAGTCATGACGTTTTGGCAATGATGCCTCAGCCAGAGTAGACTCTGTACTCTTCGCCCATCCCGCTACATGTTCCTCTGTTTTCCCCCATGCAAAGTCTACTTTGACTAAATATGCAGATATTTATTATATGCAAATATTGTTATATTCATGTAAATATAAGTTACATGAAAAAACAATAAAATCAACATGAGGCTTGGGCTGAAAGGGTAACAGAGGACCATGAAGGAGGTAGTTTATGGCTAGCACTCCAAATTAGAAGCTGGAAAACAAGGTGCCCATTACTGTTGTTGTACAGAAGCCTTTAGTTTTAGATGTCTAAGTTCTTTATAGACTACATATCAGCACCAGGGCTGTGGAGCCAGCAAGTGAAGCTTCTGTCCCTGACTCCAGCTCTCACTCCCACTGTGGCTCACATATTAAAATCAGTAATAATACTTCTGAAATGGTAAAATGGTAACATCAGGATATTTTGCTAAATGAGAGCGGTTGTCTTGCTACAAGGATTGCTTTTTATGTTGAAGTTTTTGCAAAAACAAGTTACTTTGCAGTATGTGTCCATTAGCAATGTTCTACCTATTCCTAGATATCCCTCCCTTTTATGGCTGGGATCAGCTCCTCAGGTCGCTATAGCTACAGACCTGTTTGATCTTTCCTGATAGGCTGCCAGCGCTGGTCACTAGAGCTACAGACCTGGTATCTTCTGCAGCTCATCACTACTGGCCAGTAGTAGCCAGTAAAACCAGTAAGTACGCCCTGAATTAAAAAATGAAACCGAGAAAACTGGACTGAGTTGAGATGAATCATTGTAGTGAGACAATCCCTTTAAGAGACTTTTAAACAACAGAGTAAAATTTAGACCTGGAATCCACAAGGATTCTGGCATTGAAAACAGTGTTGTCCGACATGTTTTTTTTTTTTTTTTTTGATAAACTGTGTTTTTATTAGGTAACGTTTCACATATTCATACAATAATAAAACATTTCAAGAAAAAGCATAGTTCAATAATTGCAAATAAGTGATCAATTTTCTTTAGCATTACCATGTTGTAAAGCAATAACATATACGAACATATGTGTAGGAAACATGTTGCAATGGCGCTCTCAGTAATGGAGGCATAGGCATTCCAAAACATAATCAACTCACAGCAAAAATGAACGTCCGACATGTTTTTAACTATTATTAAATATTATTATTTAACTATTATGTTTATCGCTTGTGGATTCAGACGCGTTTTTCGAATTTGGTTTTACAGGAGGTTTACAATCAGAAAGAGCCCAATTCATGCCTATTGGGTTTGTATGTGGATCCGCATTACAAATCCACATACAATACATGTACAAATGTTTTGGGCACTTATTGCATGAGGATTTTAGCTATCCCCATTGACATCAATGTTATATTTCCACACCTTTTTCGATTGGAATGTGACCAAGGAATAAAAATGTTCAAAGTTTTTTTTAACACAAATCAGTTCTGAAAACCACGGGCCAAAATATGCTTGGTATGATCTACAGCGTATATCTTCTATTGAGGTCAATGGGATTCATTTTCTTTCCATTTTCAATTACGATTTCTAGGAATAATCCGCATGGAATTCAACAAGAAATTCCGGTCATGTAGCCAACGCCTTAGATTTATAGAACATAACATATTTTTATGATTTAAATTTCTAAATTCTTAGCAAATTAAATAAGCAACAAGCTATGCATTTAATAAATCAATTATATGATGTTACTACTACAGAACATTTAGCATTTTTATTTTCAAGCTAGAGTTGTTCCATTTCTACCATACACAAAAATTACAGCATCACTCAATGGACAGCAAGGCAAACACAAACATTAAAGAGAACCTGTCACCTACTATATGCCCCCCTTGCTGAGGACAGAACAAGGTAGTGTCAGACCTGCTGTTTCCAGCGCTGTGTCCCTTATTCTGTAAGATGCTGCAGTTTTAGAGTATTTAATGCTGAAATCTGCAGTTTTCAGCCAGAAGAGTCATTCGAAGAGTCATTCAGAGTGTCAGTTTTTTCAAACCACGCCCATCTGAGGCTAGCCCCGCCCACCTCAACTGACAAACCTATTACTTTGAATAGGTAAAAATATGAATAACTGTCAGTGGGTGAAGCTAGCCTTTGGTGGGTGGAGCTAACACCTACTCATGAATAAGATTTGAGGGGTAAATGTTCTAAAACTGCTGCATCTTACAGAATAAGGGGCACAGTGCTGGAAATAGCAGGTCTGACACTAGCTTGTTCTGTCCTCAGCAAGGGGGGCATAACCTATGTGACAGGTTACCTTTAAGGTGGCTTTCCCACCTCGTTATTTCTGGGTCAAAGCTTGCTATGAGCTGGCCTCAGAAATTGGAAAGGTGACTGTGCTTGCTCAGCTGTACCTGTTTATTTCTATGGAAATTCCAAGTACAGCAGAGTGAGTGTGCTCAGATATATTTGGAACTTCCATAGAAATGAACAGGGACAATTGCACAAGCACAGTCACCTCTGCATTATCTGAGGCTGGATCGTAGAAGTTAAATGTGATGGGAGTGACTCCATAAGGTCCTTGTAGGTTGTCACAGGTACATGGAGTTATGCTGACTGCAAGCAGCATTGAAAACAAATGCACAGCTCACCTGTAATGTTATTCCGTCTGTGCCAAACGAGCTAACGGTTCTGGGTGCCAACCCCTCCAATCCAAAGCAAAAAGAAAGCTATACAGCATGAACCGGCTCAGTGATTCTTTGGCACACAAAAGCTATGGCAGGTGCAGACCGGGCTTAATAAAAAGCATAAAAACGTAAACTTTATTATTCCATTTTAGAAGTAAAAATTTTAACATACGTGCAGATACGATGCGAGAGACCTCCAGAGCAAGGCAAGTGTTGTCTGTGGAGCTAGTCCGCCATAGCTTTTGTGTGTCAAAGAATCACTGAGCCGGATCATGCTGTATAGCTTTCTTTTTGCTCATGCTGACTGCATCCCATAGCTGGAAGGTCTATAGAGCCAACAAAATGATCCAAATGGTCCCACAAATGCTCACATGGGTTCAAGTCTGATGAACCAGGGGCTCAGGAAGGCATTGGAAGTCTTGGTCTTGCTCTTCCAACCAAAGTTGGAAATTTCTAGGAGTATGACATGTCCAGCGCAGGGAAGATTATCAGCATGTATGGATCTATGTGATCTGCAAAGATGGATTTATACCCAAATCTACTGAGAGTGCCTTCAACTTGGATGAGAGGCCCAAAGAATACCACAAAAACATTCCCAACACCACAGTGCTACTACGACCGCCAGCAATGGTTGCAAGGTGTTTGTTCTCTGATGTTTCTTGCCTGACACACCAATGTCCATCCATTCGATGAAGCAGAAAATGTGACTCATTGGAGAAGACAACACTTTACCAGTCAAGGTACAATCCCAATACTGACATGAACATTGAAGCGCTTCCTGCCGATGCAGCTTGTTTAGCAGAGGTACAGTAACATCCGTCTACTTCAGAGCTCCATACACAGTAAGGTTCAATGAACTGTTGTTTTAGACATATGTCTGGTAGCCCCTTGGTTCATTTTGGTGGTGAGCTGCTTCATTGTATAGTGTCTTCTGCCCTTGCACATCTTCAAAGCTAATGTTCACCTCTCACACTAATGGCACTTAGTGCTCTGCGGTTTCCATATCACTTATTTACAATGGCGCCTTTTGTCCATTTTCAATATATTTCCCCAATGCACTTGTAAACCGGGTTCACAAATTTGGGGCATTTTCAAAATTTTCTGTCACCCATATTTACTTTAACGGTAGTTTAAACCAGCTAAAAGGGGAAGTTTCCTTTACCCCTTTTAATAAAAGCCCACATATGCATGTTTTTTCACTATTGACTTTTGAAATCAAAAATTAAACCCTTTAAATCTTTTAAAAGGGAAATTGGGAACCAAAAATTATTTAATTTCCCAAAAACCCCAGAATAATAAAGAGAGAATTTTTTTAAGGCATTTTTTTTTAACTTTCTGAAAAGTCAAACTTTCCATACTTTCATTAGTTTTTTTGGCTTTGCCCATTAAACTGTATGCCCTTGGGGAAAAATTTTTTGGACCCTTCCCCCAAAAGCTTTCACAATAGTTGGCGGGGAATTTTTGGTCTTTCACCTGACAGAACGGGTAAAAATGACCCCGTTTTTTGGGGTCCCCTTCCCTCCCCAACCTCCCTTTAAAAAGCAACCCCAAAAAATTTTTTTAGATCAGGGCTTTGGGGGATGGGCCCTCTAAAAAATTTGACTTGTTTTATCCTCAAGACATTTTTAGCCGGGTTTGGCAGGATGCTTTGGGTCATTGTCCATTTGTAAGCCCCCTTCTCCCCCCAAGTTTTAAATTCCTGGATGATGTTTTTTAGATTTTGGCTTCATTATTGCCATATAATCTTCCCTTTCTTCTGTCCCCACCCATTTTGTGAATGCCCATTTCCCCTGAAAGCAAAAAAAACAAACAACCAAATGATCCCGATGTTTGGGTTTCACATTTAAAGGAGGGGTATTTTTAAAAGGGTTTTCAAGTTTCTCCCCTTTTTTTCCCAAAATTAAAAGAGGGTAAATTGGGCCGGGAAAAATTTCCTTTTTTATTTTTCACAAGTTTCTTTGCTTTTGGGTTTTTTTTGGGGGTTGAAAATTGCACATGCCAAAAATCAAAAGCCTTCAATTTGAAACAAAGAACCCGTTTTTGAGGGGGTATGATAGCTGGAAAACCCCCCATCTTGTTTTGAAATTGTTATTTTATTTTTTTGAAACAGTTGAACCCGGGCATCTTCAGGGTATTTTGGAAATTGCCCCCAAGGGAAATAAATTCCAGAATTGTGGCAAGTTCCAAAATTTCTCTTCCTAAAATTTTTTGGGCTGATTTTTAACGATTTCCCATAAATGTTACCCCAAGAAGCAGTGGGGTTTTTTCTGGGTGTGTTAAAAAAAAAACCACGGGTTGGGGTTTTAAAAAATCACATTTTTCCCCATAAAAATCAAAACCTCCCCCCCCGGGCATGACTTCATCAAAATGGGTCTGTCCCTTTTTGGGTTTAAAGGTTTTTGAAAAATTCCTAGTGTTTTGGAAAAAATTTTTTGAACTTTGCAAAAAGTATAAAAATCCCTCAAAAATCCTCTTTTCTCTTTTTTGGGCTTTTGGAAATTTAAATTAAATAAATTTTGGTTCCAAAATTGACCAACCCCGGATAAGGTTTTTTTTGGGTTTTCAGGGGGATAGGGGAAGGGAAAAAACTTCCATATTTTGTCTTTTTTTTAAGGTATGGGAAACTTTCGGGGGTTTCAATGTATATTGAAATGCCCCAACAACCCCCAATCTTTTAAGGTTCTCAGCACACATTTTTATCAAATTGTGTAAACCCATCTGCGTATTACATTGATAACCTTTAAATTTATGGCATAAATTAGCAAGGGATACACTTTTTTTTAAAACCCCAAAAGAAACTTTCCAAACATCGGTTCGGTTTAATTTTTTTAAGTTTTTTTTTTTGCAGGGAAAATAAAACCTAAATTTTTTGTGTGGTTCATTTTTTACTAAATCTCACTTATTTCCCAAAAACCACCCAAAAAACTGAAAAGCCCCCCCAACAATTTTGGGGGCCACTTTGATCAAGGCGTGTTTCCAAAAATTCGGGCCCCATATTTTTGCCAACAATAGTGTTTAATATGTTTTTAACACCACATTTTAAAACCAGGGGACCTCTTTTTGAAAACTTTTAATAGCATTTTTTGGCCCTTGTCTCTGTTGCCCTTAAAAACCAAATCAGAAGTCTTTAGAAAACCCCCCCAGGGCCCCAATTACAAACCAATGACCCCATAGCAACCACTCAGAACCCATAAGCAACCAGACCCTTTCATAGCCAACCACCCGGGGGGACCCCAAATGCATCCCTTTCCCAGGGGGCCAAGGGGGGGGCCAAATGGAACCCAGGGGGGAAAAGGGGGAACCCTTCTAAATTTGGTTTTTAATGAGCTCTTGGTTGCTTTGATGGGGAAACAAAGACAGTCTTCACTGCGGGAAAAGTTTTCATTACAGGGGAGGCTTTTATTGGTTTTTGGGACAGTTTCTAGACATTTCCCTGCTCTTTGCCCGATAAAGGGTTTTGTGGGGCCTTTTGATAAAAGGGCCCAAGGGGCCTTCATGGTTTAAAAGGGGCTTGGGGGCTTGGCTTTGGGACGTCTGCATAAAAAAGTGGGGAAAAAGGGGGTTGGGAAGGCATTTCCAATTTGGGTTTAAATTTAACCCAAAAACTTAAAAAAGGGGCGAAAAGGGTTTTAGACTAGACAGTCATTAAAAATGGGGTTAGATTTTATGAACCCCATGTTTAAAATTGGGGGCCCCTTTGGGAAAATTTGTTAATTTCTAACTTTACACTGTCTAAGGGTTTGGTCCCCCCCCAAAATGGGGTTTTTTTAAGGGGTTTTTCAAGGGTTTTGGGGGCAGTTTTAAAAAACCCGGGAACAACCCCCCCAAAAGGCCCCTTTAGACTTAAATTTGGGAAAATTTCCAAACAGCCCCCCCCATGCAGGGAAATTTTTTGGGCCGGAAACGGTTTGTGAAAAACCCCTGCCCGGCCCCCAAAAAAATTTTAGAAAATGTTAATTTTTGTTTTGCTGGTTTCCCCGGGTAGAACATAAACCATGGGGAATGGGGGAAGGGGGGATGGGGGCTTAAAACCTGAAAACCCCGGAACAAAACCCGCCCTTTCCCGGGGCAGACAAAAAAATGGTTTCCGGAAAATTTCCCCGCCTAGGTTTTTGCCCCTTTTTTACCGTGAAAGGAAAAACCCCAAAGGGGTTACTTCCAAAATCCGTCAATCGCCCCAACTAACGTACATTGTTTTGGGTTTTATTTTTTTTGGTACCATGTGCCCGGGGCAATTGGTGGGATTTTTTAAAAATTAAAAAAAAGGTAAACTTTCATTTTAGGGAAAGGAACACATTTTTAAGTGGAAACTTAGGGTGAAAAAGGGGCCCTTCCCGCCAACCCGGGTTTTTTTTTGCCCAAATTTTGCGCCAAAACACAAAATTTTGGAACCCCATACCCCCTTTGTTTTAAATTTAAAACCCTTGCCGTTCAACCCCAAAGCAAAGGCCATTATACCCCCAAGGCCCCCAACACTTTGGGAAATTTTGGCCCCTTAATAATGTTTGGTTGTTTTTGGGCCTTTCCTTTGCGGCTTTGGGGCCTTTTAAAGGGCCGCATTAATAAAATGTAAATGGGGGCCTCCGGGTCCCCCAAAATTGTTTCTCTTTTGAGAGGGGCATTTAAATGATTTTTTAAATGTCCCCTTGATAGGGGGCAACCCCCAAAAAGTACAAAAATGTTTTGGGAAATGGCCTTTTTAAAACCCCATGAATTTTTAAACCACAAAACCCCCTTTTATCAAGCCTTAATACCGGACGGCCAAGTTTTTTAAGGGGAGGGAACCGGCGGGGCGCCCCTTAACACTAAATTTAATTGCCTAAAACTGGCGTGGAAAACAACTTTTCTGAAAAAGTGGCCCTTTAAAAATTGTTCATAAAAAAGTGGGAAGGGGATAAATCTGGAAATTTTTGGGATTTAAAGGAAATACTGAAAAATTTAAAACATAAACCCCCCAGTTTTTTAGGGTTTTACTTTAAAAAAAGGCCCCACCTAGGGGAACATACAAAAAAAAGGGGGTAAGTTTTCCCTTTTTTTGCTGTTCAAATAAAGTAAAAGTAAATTTTTGGGGCCGGTAAATGTTCAAACTTTGATTAGAAATTTAAAAAGCTGTAGTTTGTTTTTTCAGCCCCCATTCAAAACTAGAACTCAAATAAACCCCAATAAAAGTAAAGGGGGTGAAAATGTTCTGGTTTTTTTATAGCAATCCCGGTGGGGAAAGAACCCTGGAATTACCATCCCGAAACCCAGGTTAAAACGGGGTTTTACGGGAAAACCATTTGTGAAAAAAATTGGGCTTCTAAAAGTTAAAAGAAAAAAAATTTGGGAAAAGGGTTTAAAATACTTCTTTTTTTTTTCAAGGGCCCTAAACTGAAAAGATGAGGACACCCTTTGCAAGCGGGGGGTAGCTATAGGAGGGAAAGTGGGTAGAAACCTGCAAAGGGGGCCCTGAAATCCTGAGGGGGCCCAAAAAAAAGCCCCTTTGACCCCCATGGGAAAATTTGGGAACCGGGAGTTAAAACAATTACTAAACCCCCCCCAAAAACTTAAAAAAATAAAAACCCCTCAATAAAGGACTTTTTTGACACTTCTCTGTGCTCTGCATTTGATTGGAGGGCCCGGGCCAAAAAGTGCAGAAAGGTGATTGGAGGGCCCGGGCCAAAAAAAGTGCAGAAAGGTGACGGGAAAGGGCCCACCAAAAGGAAAAGAAAGACGCTGGAAAAACAAAATGAATATGGGGGGCCGAAGGGAAACCCTAGAACTTTCCCTTTTCGAATTTCCAGTAAAATATTCTGTTCGGTGGAGTTCTAAAAAAAGTTCTACCCCCAAAGAAACCCTTTTCTGGGGAAACCGTTCGACCCAAATAATCATAATTTTTTTGCCCCATGAACGAAAATCTGTTGGGGGTAAGGGAGCTGCAACTCTTTTTGTTTTAAAACCCAGAAAAATAAAAGAAACCCCAGCTATGTTGAATACCGCAGTCCTGGAGAATCCCATGTATGCCCTTTATTTATAGTATGGACGACACCAGGTGGTTCAATATAAAGCAAACATCAAGATGCATGGCGGGATTATTACAGATCAGGCTAAAGGCATCAGCATTTACTTATCTTTTTCAATTTTTGAAATAAGAGGTGACTTCCCCAATGCTCCCTTTTGTGCTTAATACTTGGGTTTGAAGGAAAACAAACCCTTTTGTCGGGGGGTTTTAAAGTTTGGCCTTATTGAGAGCAGGATTTTGATAGAGGGAGAGAAGCTGACCTCCATTAAAATAGGGTTATATGTTTAGGGGGAAAGGGAAGTTTGTGATATATGGGTTTTTAAATGATAGAAGAGGGAGTGAAACGGTCAGGAGGTTGGACCCGGGACCCCCGCGGGGGGAGGGGGGTCTGCCCACAAAAGGGAGTTGGAATCTAAGTGGGCCCCGGTTTTTCCCCCAAAGGCCCCGAAAGGGGGGGGATGGTCTTGTTGGGGCCCGGGGAGTCCCCCGGGTCACTACCACTGGGGGGGCTTCCCCTGAGGTGGCGGGCCAAGGGGTAAAAAAGGAAACCGGGGATCGGCGGGGCAGGCGGGCTCGTAGTAGGGGACGGGGCAGGAGGGTAAAGGACAGGCGGCTCGGGAAAAAGACGGTAAAAAGGGAGGAGGTGGGGACCGGGGGCGGCTTGGGTTCGGGTTGGGTTTTTGGGTAAAAGGTTAAGGGCGGGAAGGTCGGGTACAACGGAAAGGGCAGGGACAAAAACACACTAGAAAAAATTTTCACCCCCGGGAATAACCCCAAGGATCCGGCGGGGGAGGGGAAGGGAAGGGGCCGGGTAAAAGGGAGAAAGGTGCCCCGGAAAATTGCCCAAAAAATTCCCCCGGAACCGGAAAAGGGGGGAACGACAGAGCCGGACCCCGGGGGGCCCGTGGTAAAGTGTTTTCCCCGGGGGGGGGCTGAGCCCATGGGGCGGAACCCCCCCCGGGCGGGGCGGGATGGGGGTCCGTGGAAAGAGGAAGGGGGGGCCCGCCCCTTCCCCTGACCCGGGGAGGGGGTTCCCCGGGGGGTTTTTCCCCGTAACAGTCCCCCCCCCCCTAGGGCCTCCCCCCCTTTTGGCCCCCCCCCCCCTTACTTGGGAAATGGTTGAAACCCCTCGGGCTTTAAAAAGGTTAGGGGGGTTTCAAGGATATTCCCATCCCCGGCCCCCAAGAATCTTTCGGGGGCCAAACCCCCTTCCCCCCCCCGGGGGTCCCCCAGGAAGAAAACCCGGCCCCCTAGTTCCCCTTTCTTTCCCATTTTTTTCTTAGCCCTTGAAGACATTGGGCACATCAGCCACAGACGGGGGGGAAAGGGGCGGCCCTTCTGGGAAAAAAATTTTTTTAAGGCCCAAAGAAGGTAATTCATTTAAGGGGAGACAGAAAGGGTTTTTAAGGGATTTTCACCCTTAGGGGGGGGGCCCCGGAGTTTAATGGGCCCCCGGGTTGAAGCGGCGTTAAATTTAAAAAAAGGGCCCCCAAAGGGGGGCCCAAAGTTTTTTAGGAAGGCATTTTTAGGGGGAAACTTATCTAGAGAGAGCCACACATTGTCCCCCCTTGGGGAAAAAAACCGGGAGGGGGGATTTTCTTTTGCCCCGCTTGGGGTTTTCTTTGCCTCGGAAGGGGCGGGGTGGCGCGCTGACAGGTCGGGGAACCGGGGATCCCCTTTCCATGTCTTGAACCAGTGAAAACCCGCCCCCGGGAACCCTTAAAAGGGGAGATTGGCCAGAGGGGAGGAGGGCCGGGGAAAAAAGGCCATAAGAATTGTAAAAAGGGGGAGACCCCCGACTCGGCCCCTCAAGGGAAGTTATAAGAAGGAAACTCCCCCCCCGGCGGTAAATTTGAACAATTGTCTTGTGGGGCCGAGGGGAAATTGGCGAAGGTAACCCCCAAGATTTGGGTTTGACCCTCTCCACCGGCCGTTGGTCTGCGGAGGTGGAAAGGGGAAAAAGAAATTTTGCGCTTTCACCTGAATTTGGTTGAAAGGGGGTCCCCAAAAACCTGGAAAACAAATTGGACTCCCCGGTCCGAGAAAATTTTGGCTGAGGGAGTCACCCTGCGGAAAAAACATGGAGGAAGAATTAGCTCACCCAGGGCGGGGACGAAGGGAAAGGCCCAGGGCCAACCCGGGGAACAAAAATTTGGGCCAAATTTTTGGGAAAAGCAAATTTCCCTTTAATCCCCAAAAATGATGGTTTTGGCCAGACGGAAAAAAGGGAAAGGTTTCGTTAGGGAAGTCCTTTTGAAATGTTTTGGCCCCGGGTTGAGTGGGAAGGGGAAAGTGGGCTGAAGTGGGCCCCGGGGCCGGGCCTTGTGCGTGGCTTTCTTTTTTCGGGCACAGGAGTCACAAAACAAAACCCAAGTCCTTAAAACCCCTTTTCCCCAGCTCTGGCCCCCAAAAAAACCCCGGAAAAAGGGTAGAAGGTTCTTAGGCCCGGGAGGGTCACCCCAACCCAATGAGCAATGCCCCCCATTTTAAAGAAAACGTCGGGCGGGGGCCCAGGACCCCACTAAGTCCTTCCCGGGGGGGGGCCCTTTCCCCGGAAAGCTCCCCCGGGGAGTCCCAAAATTTAAAGAACTTTCCCAAAAGGGAATTAGTGTTTTTGGAGAAGTATCTTCCCCCACTTTGGAGGCACGGAGGGGAGTGTCAGTTTCCACATTTTTCCACCGGCCTGAAGGGGGGATTTTGAAAACCCGCCCCCCGGGGAGAAAAGGAAGGGGACCCCCCCTTACCCCTTGGGGTTGGGTTAAGGTCGCTGAGGGTTTTCTGAAATTTGGAGGTTCCCTTGTGGCCCCGAGGATAGGGGGAAGGGGGAAAAGGGGGGCGCCCCCCCAAGATTAAAACCCCCCCTCCTTTCCAGAGGAATTTTAGGAAAAGTTAAGGCCCCCGGGGGGCCAATCGTGAAATTTCCCTCTGGGCCCCGATGGGGAACGCTTGGGGGGAAAAACCCCGGGCGGGTTTTTCAGTTTTTTCCCCGGGGGGGCCCTTTTTGCAAAAGAATTTGCTCCGGCCCCCAAAAATTGGGGCACCCAAACTCCAGTGTAAAGGGGTTTTGGGGAATCTGGACGTGAAAAGGTTAGAGGCCGTAGAAAAAAGGGGGATTTGAGCTTTGAGAACCCCTCCTGGGCCCCCTCAAAACCCGGCCAGCTGCGTGGATTAGCTTTTTTTCTTGGTGGGGGGAAATATCGGGGGCCACCACGTAGAAAAGGGGGGGATGAACGGCAAGTAGTTGCAAAACCCCAAAAGAATCGTTGGATACCCCGCGGGCCCACGGGGCCGGGGCCCATTTGCAAAAATTAGAAAATTTCGCTGGGCCCCAATTCCGTGGGCCCTTGGTAGAGATGACTCCCCCAGAAAGGGGAGGCTAGCCTTGATGGAAGGGGGCATTTCCCTTTCCCTTGGCATACAGGGGTTCCCCCGGGAGACGTCTCAGAAATTTGATAAACCCTGGCTGCGGTGGGCCCCGAGGTCGGGAAAGAAAAAACCCAGGATGTCATCAAGGTAAAACCACAACGCGGGGTGAGGGGGAAAGGCCCCCTGAAGACGTCTTTCACTGCCCCTTGAAAGACGGCGGGAGCTTTTGCACAGTCCAAAAGGGGGAAACACCAGGTACTCAAATGCCCACCCCCTGGTGCTGAACCCCGGGTTTTCCATTTATCCCTTGCGGTTTCGGCCCAAAAAGTTGTGGGCCCCTCTCAATCCAATTTGGGAGAAAATTTTTGGCGCCCTGCAAGCGATCAAATATTTTCAGTAAACAGCGGAAAATGGAAAAAACGGGTTTTTTTACCTTTTTGTTTCTTGTTCAACCCCCCGGTAATCTAGGCGGGGCCCGGGCAAGGAAACCCCCCCTTTTTAAAGAAAAAAGAACCCCTTCCGGAGTTTCTCCGGGAGTACTAAACATGGTTTGGGGTTCCGGAAAGGGCCCAGGGGTAGATCACCCCGGGGGAGGAGGGGCCCCCGGCATTTAAGTCGTTTGGGCAATCTTTATGGGCAAATGGGGGGAAACTCTCAGTTGTCTTCAGAAAACCCACATGGCGTACCCCCAGATTTTTGGGGCAAAAAGCCCGGGAAAAGGGCTCCTAAAGGGGTGCGGAGGCGGGGGAAGCCCGGGCGGGGTGCCCCCCAAACAACGCCCCCCACATTTGGGGGCCCCAAAACGAATCACCTCTCCAGTAACCAGTCCGGGGTAGGAAGGGACCCGCACCCAATGGGATTTCCAGGGGATCGTTTGACGAGGAGCGAGGCACCCTTAGAAGGAACTTTTTTTTATGCAGCGCCCTCACAGGGGAGGGACAGGGGGCGGGGGTGACAAAACCTGGATGGGGGTCGCTAAGCACCCTCCCCGCTAAAGGATGAGAGACAAGGGGTTTTTCCCCCAGGGAAAACCACTGGAACCCGATACTCTTCATTTTTGGGGGGGGGGGCGGGGGGGGGTGTAAAAAAGGGGAAATTTCCCCGGCGGGGGCCCTGGGGGTCCAAAAACCCCGGGAACTTGGAACGTGATACCATCTCTGAAAAAACGACCTGCACTGGGCATCAACAGGCTTTGGGAGGGGGAGGTTGCCCCTGGGAAAAGCCTCCCCTACAGACCCCTGGGGCGGGAGTTTCCCCGCGGGTTTGGGGGACGCTTGGGGCATTTTTCCCCCGGGAAAATGTTTGGGGCCCTGCCCCCATTTGAGGGCCAATTTCCCTTTTGCCGACGTGGGGCCAAACTCTTGCCAGAGAGGGGCCCGATCAATCTGCTTTGGGGTCCTGGGGGGGTTTGTTGGCGACTGTGGCGCGGGGACCCTTTCGGGGAAACCCCGGGTCCCGGCGGGGAAACCGGGATTTTGGGGGCCGGGACTGACGCTTTTGGGGCCGAAGTTTTCCCTTTCCTTTTAAAGGGAAAGGGAAACGCAATGCGGGTTGAAACCCGGGGATCAATTCGTGAGGGGAAAAGCAGGAGGTCTTTTAGTGGCCAAGACGCCTTTTAATTTGGTTTGAGACCCCTTTTTTTTGGGGAATAGCACACGGGAACCCGGGCCTCGTTCCATGACAGTTCAGACCCAGGTAGGTTTTGTACCGCGAAAACCCCCTACAAAAAGACAGGTCCCCCGGGCGTAATTTTAAGGGGGGCCCTGTCTCGTGGGGAAAATTGCACGGGTTTTTTCCTCGAAGACGTTGGGGGAAACTCACTGAGGAACAACTTTTAGACCCGCCGTCACGGGATCGTTTTGTCCTTTGGGGTGAAACCCAAATTTCGGGGGCCTTTCCCCCGGAGAGGAGGGGGACCCCCAAAACGCCACCTTGGGAAACGTTCAGACAGGAACGTTTCGGGTCAAAGTCCCTTGCATAGAGCATTGGGTGACAAACCCCCCGGGCAGATTTTTTGGGTCCCGTCGTACTTGGAGGGGACGACCCCAAAAACCCTTGGGGGGGCCCCTCAGGGCCACGGGAAAACCATGGGGGCAGGAAAAACAAACGGGAAACTGGCGGGGGTTTGCTGTTTCTTAGTGGTGACGTTTCTGCACCATGGGGGAAAAGTTCTCGAGCGGCTGCGCTTGCGGGGCGATCTTTTAACGATTGCTTGACCACGACGGTGGTGATTTTGGAAAACCCCGGGGAAGGGCACCTTGGGGGGGATTCAGGGCCGGACCCTATTGTAAGGGTTCAGGAGGGGGAAATCCGCTGGACCACCGCAGGCGATGGCGAAAGCCCCACCGGGGAGTGGAATCTAAGTGGGCCCCGGTTTTCGCCAGGGGCCTGCCAAAAAAGGGGGGATGGTCTTGCTCGGGGGGAGTCCACCAGGTCATCCCACTGGGGGGCCCTTGCCCCCGGTTTGGGGGCGGCCAAGGGTAACGAGGTACGGATCGGCAGGCAGGTCGTATCGGGGACAAGCAGGGGGGTTCGGGAAAGGGCCCCGGCCGAGTTCGTGGTAAAGTAACTTAGGGGGACATTCGGTAAAACGGAAAGGGGCAGGACAGGAAACACACTAAACACTTTCACCAGGGAATATACCCCCAAGGATCCGGGGGGGCCCCGGGGCAGAAGGGGGGGGCAAAATAGGGCTTTTCCCCGGCCCAATGCCCCCTTTTCCCGGAAAACGGAGACAGAAAAGGCAGGAGCGAAAGGCCCGGGTAAGTGAACGCCGGAGGGGGCCGAGACATGAGCGGAAACCGCCCGTGCGGCAAACCGGGTTTGGGGAAAAAGAAAGGGGGCACGCGCGCCCTCGACCCGGGACAGTGGTCCCCCAGGGGCTCCTGTAAGGGAGAAGCTGAGCTTGTGATATATGGGGTTTATATGATAGGGGAGGGGAAAGTTAAACTCTGTGATATTTTGGGGTTTATATGTTTAGAGGGGAGAAGCCCCCCCCAAAAAAAAATTAAAAAAAAAAAGGGAAAAAAAGAAAAAAGGGGCACAAAAAAAAAAAAAAAAAAAAAAAAAAAACAGGAAAAAAAAAAAACAGGAAAAAAAAAAGACAAAAAAGAAAAAAAAAAAAAAAAAAAAAAAAAAAAAAAAAAAAAAAAAAAAAACCCCCAAAAAAAAAAAAAAGGGGGGGAAAAAAAAAAAAAAAAAGAAAAAAAAAAAAAAAGGGGGAAAAAAAAAAAAAAAAAAAAAAAAAAAAAAAAAAAAAAACCCAAAAAAGGAGTTCGGGAATATAAGGGTTTTTTTTGTGGGGGGGGGGGGTTGGGGGGGGTTTTGGGGGGGGGTTAGGGGGGGTGGGGGGGGGGTTGACTCGGGGTAATGGGGGGGTTTTTTGGGCCGGGGGGGGGGTACGGGGGGGGGGAGAGGGGGGGTAAGGGGGGGGAAAAGGGAACGGGGGGGTTGGGGGGGGCGGGGGGGGAAATTTCCCAGGCCGTGAAGGGGAGGGCGGGGGGTTGGGTGGAGGGGTGATTGTTGGGTTTGGGAAACAAAGGTGGGGTTTTAAGAGCAGGTTTGCGGGCAATTGGTAGGTGGGGGGGGGGGGGTGGGGGGGGGGAGGAAAGGGATTTGGGGTGGGGGGGGAAGGGGAAGCGGGGGGGAACGGGTATATATGGGGGTTTAGATGGAGGGGAAAGTGGGGCTCTTTGGGAATTTAAAAGGGTTTATAAGGGGAGGAGAAGTGAAGTCTCTGTGGATTTGGTTTATATATAGGGAGGGGAAGGGGAATCTGGAAAATGGTTTATTTTGGGGGAAAAGGAGAGAAGCTGAGTTGGATTTTGGGGGGGGTTTTTGTTAGAGGGGGGGAAAAGGGGGTTGGGGGCTCGGGGTATATGGGGGAAGGGGTTGGGGGAAGGGGTTTGGGGATGTTATAATTGGGTTTTAAGGATAGGGGGGGGGGAGAGGGGAGGGGGGTTTGAAAATTTATATGGGTTTTGGTTAAAAGGGGGAGAGGGGGTTTTTTTTGGGGTGTTTATGGGGGGTTTTTTATAGGAGGGGGGGGAGGGGGGGTTTTTGGGGGGGGGGGTTGGGGATTATGGGGGGGGTTTTTGGGGGTTTGGAAAAACTGAGTTTTGTGATATAAGGGTTTTTTTTGGGGATGAGGGAGGGCTGGGGGGTTTTGGGTTTTTTTTTGGGGTTTTTGAAGGGGGGGGCGTCGGGTTTGTGATAATTTAGGGGTTTTTTTTATGATAGGGAAGAAGTTAAGCTCTGGGAATAAAATAGGGTTTTTTTTGGGGCGGGGTGAAGTTTTTCTGTGATTATGGGGTTTTTGAAGAGGAGGGGGGGAGTTGATTTTTCTTTTTTGAAAATTTGGGGTTTATTTTAAATATGGAGAGGGGGCCGGAGTTTTGTGGGTTTTTTAAGGGTTTTGTTGGGGGGGGAAAGGGGGGGCTGGGGGTCCGGGGGGGTATATGGGGGGGGGGTTAAGGATAGAGGGGGGGTTGGGGGGTTGATTTGGGGGGTTTGGGGGTTTTTTTGGGTGGGGGGAAAGGGGGTGGTTTTTTGGGTTTTTTAGGTGGGGGGTTTAATTGAGAGGGGGGGTTTTTTGGGTTTTGATTTTGGGATTTTGATAAAATTTTGGGGTTTTTTTAATAAAATTTAGGGTTAAATGTTTGTTAGGGTATTTTTTATTTTTTTTTTAAAATTTATTAAATTTTTTTTTGTTATTTTTTTTGGAAAAGGGGGGGTTTTATTTTGTTTTTGTTTAAGTTGATTATGAAGGAGAAAAGTTTTTTTTTTTTTTTTTAAGTTTTAAAAATTTTTAAAAGGATTTTTTTTTGGGGATTATTAATGAGTTGTTTTTTTTAAATGAATTGAAATTAAGGTAAATTTTGGTTTTAATTAATTTTTCTAGTTATAATTTGGGTTTACCAATACTTTTTTAGTTTGTTGATAGTTACTGTTAGGGGATTTTGGGGTTTTTTCTCCTCTCAAATCCCCCCTTTTACCTTAAAACCTTTGGTTTTTTTGCCCAAAATTTTCCCATTTCTTTGCTAATTATAAAGAAGCCACATCACTTATTATACCAAACAAATCAATGGTATTGGCTGTAGGATTTGTATAATGTATAATTTAAAATCTGAGGAATAGTATGGAGGATGTTGGGAAGGGATGGTATAGGTAGAAGAAATGGGCTATAACATAGTCACACTTTAAGCATGTTCAGTGGACAATATGGACAATGAAAGTGTACATTGCATTGTGAGAATTGTGTCCTTCCTTGGAGCACTATTGGTAGGTATTAACCAATGCATACTTGGAACATCCTACAAGACTTGCGTTATAGGGGGTGCTCTGACTCAATTGTCTAGACATCAGAATTTGCCCCTTGTAAAGGTTGCTTAGATGCTTACACTTATGCATCTAATTCAAGAACTGACTGCCAGTGGTCTATGGGACACCATAGCATTTCTATAGTATATTTACTAGTACTAGTATATATATTTGTGGAATTTTTATTAAATAAATTATAAATTATACATGTTTGCTCCTTGTCTAGGAGGTTAAATACACTGATCCAATGTGTTTGTTGTCTATGGGAGCTGCTCATCTTGTCCAGGGAGTATGATTCCAGCAGGGCAACAGCGGTTCTTGGAGAACATGGAGAGGCATCAGCTTGGCTTTTGAAAGTTGATAGTTCCTCTGTTCACCCGCAGCCGGACCAGGATTCTGATATCATCGTGCAGCCTGTACTGCATATGTGCTGAGGGTCAGGCTTTTGGTCTCCCTGCTCTGATGCACATAGTACTTCCCTCCCCCCCTAGGTGACCAACAAGGGAGGCAGGTAAGAGCCTCTAATCTTATTTCTTGAAGTTGATGTGGAAGCAGAAAAAATGATGAATTGTTAAGTGTTTGAGTGACTGACAGGAGCCAGCTTGTAATCTGTTGATGACCAAGTCACAGCATCTACAAAATAGCAGGTCCTGTTGATTGTTAATAATAATAATAATAATAATCTTTATTTCTATAGCGCCAACATACATATTAGCACTTTACAAATTCAAGGGTAAACGTACAGTCATTACACATTAAAAGTACTTACAGATGAGACACAAGGTGTGAGGGCCCTGCTCGCGAGAGCTTACAATCTATTAGGGTGTATGGGTGAAACATACGGTAAGAAGTGCCAGGTTTACAATGGTCCAGCCTTGTCTCATAAATAGGGGGTGGTTTACATGAAAAATGGATGAACCTGCCACTCAGACTGTACATCTATATACAGATAAGTGCCTGTGATGGCCCAAGTGCAGGGAGTGACAGATGTGTGTGATAGCAGTTAGGGATCTTGGTGGGCCAGACCGAGAAGATGTATTTTCAGGGCCCTTTTAAAGCTATGAGGGTTCTGAGTGTGCCTGATCGCCCGCGGTAGCATATTCCAGAGAATTGGTGCCGCACGTGTGAAATCTTGGAGACGGGCATTCGGGAGGTTTGGATGATTGATGAGTGTAACCTGATATCAGCAGCAGAGCGGAGAGAGCGGGTTGGGTGGTAGACAGAGACGAGGGAGGAGATGTAGAGGGGGGGGGGGCAGCATTGTGGAGCGCTTTATGAGTGAGAATACTGAGTTTATACTGTATCCTGTACTGAATGGGCAACCAG
Organism: Phyllomedusa bahiana; assembly: GCA_025379985.1. NCBI lineage: Eukaryota > Metazoa > Chordata > Amphibia > Anura > Hylidae > Phyllomedusa > Phyllomedusa bahiana. Next base: position 18,359 of record JAODAL010024478.1, on the reverse strand, counting down.
TGCAGTGACTGACACAGGGTAGAGGCATTAGTATAGCGGCTGGAGAGAAAGACAAGCCTGGCTGCTGCATTCAGGACAGATTGAAGAGGGGAGAGTCAAGACGATAAAGTATAAGAGCAGTAATGAGAGTTTGAGTTGTTTCCACGGTGAGAAACGGACGGATTCTGGAGATGTTCTTGAGGTGCAGGTGACAGGAGCAGGCAAGGGATTGGATATATGGGGTGAAGGTCAGATCAGAATCGAATATAACCCCCAGACAGCGGGCCTGCTGCCTAGAAGAAATGGTGGTACCACATACAGTAACAGAAATAGAAGGGGGGGGGGGTTGGTTGGTAGATGGCGGAAAGACAAGAAGTTCAGTCTTAGTGAGGTTTAGTTAGTGTTTCCAGTACACATTGGTTAAAATCTACCAAAGGTGGCCCAAGGAAGGACAACGCGTAACCCAGCAACAAGATCAAGGAAATTTACGGCTCATTGCTGCATAAGCAGAGTTAAAGCTAACCCACCTATTTCAATCTCCCATAAGAGTTACTGTAGTATAAATTGCTGAAGAAGTTACTACTGGCTATGGTAAAAAGGTGTCTGAACACACAGGGCATCATAGTTTGCTGTGTATGGGGCTGAGGCGGTCGGCATCAGGTGTGGCCGGGGCCGCGGACTGGCAGAGCATGCATCACGGCCCAGTGACGGTCCGCGGCCCGGCGGTTGGGGACCCCTGCTTTACACCACATTTGTTTTAGACAATTTTCAGACACTTCTGTGGCTTGACTGACAAAAGGGACATATTGGAAAGTGCATGGCCTAGCATGTGACAGCGTGTGCCAAAGTTTTGCTGCAAATAGTGGCACAGAGAAAGCCAGCTAAAAGAAGGTGTAACGTTAGACCTGACAGTTCGGACAGTTCTCAACACTATGTTAAATTTGGGGCAGTGTAAGACTATCTAGTCCAAGTTTACACTAAGCATTAGACAGTATTGATAAATCTGCTCCGGCTACTTGTGCAGAAAATTCTACACCATTGTTTTAGACGTTTTAACCCCGTCTCTGTATGTGTTACATTTGGGCTGGGATGGACTTCTATAGCGACAGACATGAGTTATGTCTTGGGCTTTTCTTCAATGAAAATTGGCTTTTAAATGAGAGAGCACAACCTGTTGAATGGAAGATTGATCATTGCTAAAAGCTCTCCGCACGAATGTATCATTTTACCGGGGTTCTTGGATTTAATTGAGACATATTACTTCCTCCTTATCCTATCCTGCACCTGGTCTTTAGTGTAAACTTCTATGACATCTCCAATCTCTGTCAGCGGGATGGTATTTAGAGTTCTTGCCCCCTAGACACTTTTAGTGCACACACCCTATTGCTGAAAATCACCCAATCAAAGTTTAAGCTCAGGGGATTTTCTCATCCATCTCACTGAATGATATCCAGAGATCTATTCAGACAGTCTTAATGGGGCTGCATTTTGGAGTCTGTATTAGGGCCACGTGCCTTGACCTGCTGTGTTTCAGATAAACTAAACTTTAATGATGGAACACTATGGGAACCCAAATTAAGTTAATTTGAATTGCAGGAGGTTAATGACTTATACTATAGTATGTAGGGGCATAGCTATAGGGGGTGCAGAGCTAGCAATCACTACCAGGCCCTGGAGGCTGTTGGGGCCCAAAGGGCCCTCTATAACATAGGAAAGCACCAGTATGATATGTGGTACATGGTTAGATGGGGGCCCCACCATAGATTTTGCACTGGGGACCAGGAGCTGTATGTTATGCATCTTGTGATATGAAAGCAAAAATATACTGTAGCTGTATTACAGTTATGTGAATGTTCCTATAGACAATGGCCAGGGACAATTTTCTTAAGGAGAGGAAGATTCATGAACATTGTCATACAGTACTAATGAATAATACCACCATGCTCTGCAGATGAATAATGCTGCCATGTACAATAATTAGAAATAATGTTGCATACAGAAGTATTAATACTAAACATTACAAAATAACTTCAATTTGAGACTAAAACATTCATGCATATACATACATATATGTTACCTTACCCACCCACTCTATGTAGATATTACACCCTTATACCCTTAAAATCTCAATAACAAGTAGACTTTTATTAGGTACTTACATAGAAGCATCATTTCAGCATATAGCAGTCAAAAGTGTGTCAAGAAAAAGAGGCACAATAGCTTATCTGCTTACGTATTTCGAGCGTGTATCTCTTACTCATAGCACTATATTAATCCAAATCGCCATAGTTTATATACCATGTAGTACTAGAGTATACACAACCAATTTGGGCGTTATCCACTTAAGACTCTTGCTCAGAGGTTCCTCATTAATCCTCCCTAAAGTCCATTGCAAAAAACAAAGAGTCTTTTAGAAACTGCTTATTTACTTAACGTATAAAGACACAACACCATTCACGTCTACTTCATGATACAAATGTACCTTTTTGTCAAGCATATAAATGCCTCAGTTCTCTGAGCTTTGGTAAACTGAAGTCCTTATTCACATGGCTATATGGCTATCTACATATAGGGGGTTTATACATACCTACTGTGACAAAGCACAAGGCCTTGTCATTGAGGGACAATATGTGCCACCGTACTTTAGGGCTGCGGTGGAATGAAGCCGAGTAAGTAGGTCTGCAACCTTAGGTTGCAGACATTTGTTCATTTCTTTGCATCCCTGCTTAAAGCAGTGTTATTCCGGGTCCGGCTTTTACTGGAGCAGTCTTAGAGCTGGGTGGGGGACTGCTCCCATATATCCACTCCAGGATTTCCTTGGCCTATAAAGCCAGAAGGTCAGGTGTCCTGGGGTGTGGTACGCCACTCCAAGCCTGGAGTTGGAGAGGAGGATCCTCTGTATAAGGTCTCTCTGAGGAAAGCTGAACTTACCTTTCCTACATGCGGCTACTCTTGTGTATGGTGAGCTAAACCTGTTATGTGTTACGTTACTGTCTGAAGAAAGGTCCTGTTTAAGTTCTGTTTGCACATCTGCTGAAGAAAAGCTGTTTATGAACTGGACTTTCTGTTTAATAAAACCGTTGAAGAAAACGCATTTGTTGTCGTGGTCCCTGTGACGGAGCTGACCCCTACAAGTGATGGAGTTGATGCGGGCAGTCTCGCGTTCCTGGAAGAGTCACAGAGGGCAATAAAAAACTGCATGTCCTGGGTTAAAGCTGTGGCAGCAGCGCAAACAGGTGCTTCCAGCATGGATGAGCTCATCAAGCAACTGGTGCAAGCCAATCTCCAGCAGCAGCAGATCAGCACCCAGCAGCAGAGGGCACACACAGAGGCCATGCAGGCCCAACGTGAGACCAATCAGCTCCTTGTCCGTCAACTGGCCGCGGTGACAGAAACTGCTCCAAAGAAGGAGGAACTGGCAGATAACAATGCCAGAGTGCGAGAGTCGGTAAGAGAAGCATTACAAAAGATGATGGCTGAAGATGATGCGGAGACCTTACTAACCATATTTGAGTGAGTGGCCAAGAGAGAAAAACTCCCCACAGAGCACTGGGCCGAAGTCCGGGCACCTTACCTGACTGGAGAACCGCAGAAGGCCTATTTTGATCTTCCCCGGCCATAGGCCAAAATCTACGGCAAGCTAAAGGCGGAAATCCTCGCCCATCTGGGGGTGAATCTGGCTGTCAGAGCCCAGCGAGTGCAACATTGGGAGTATGCTCAAGACAAGCGCCCCAGGTCGCAAACGTTCGACTTGTTCCACCTCGTGCAAAAGTGGTTGAAGCCGGAATCTTGTTCTCTGATGCAGATGGTGGAGAGAGTCGTAATGGACCGGTTCATCCAAACCCTGCCAAGAGCTATACAACGCTGGGTTGCTCAGGGAGATCCCTGGTGGAGAGGTACCAAGCCGTGGAAATCTCCTATGACCAACCAGTGGCCGGTAGGTCGGTTGCCGGGCGCTCCAAGAAGTGGCCCAGACCATTGCCAGAAGGACGAGTCCGAGTCCCAGCAGATCCCCAGCCTGGTCCAGTGAGGAGTCTTCGCCCCATGATATGCTGGAGGTGTCAAGGTCCAGGGCACATTGCAGCACACTGCCCCCTGTCCTCGGAGCCCATGGACTGCAATGCACGCCGCCGCTGTTCCTGGTTTGCCTACCCTGCCTACAGTGCCGTTCCTCACCCTGGTGAGGGTCCTCAGGTCTGCCAGGTAACGGTGTAGCAGTGTGTGGGCTTCTGGACTCCGGGAGTTTGGTGACCCTGTTATGGGCCACACTCCCTCATGTACTGGTTCCCGGCAAGAGGATTGGGATACAAAGTATCCATGGGGACACTAAGAACTACCTAGTGGCCAAGGTGACTGTGGCTACAGAGCAGGCTGCCCTGTCCCATATGGTGGGGGTCGAAAAAAATCTGATGTACCCCATAATTCTGGGAAGAGACTTTCCGGCGTTTTGGGACTTGTGGGGTAAGGCCATGACCGCGGGCCACAAGAGGGGCCCAAATAATCCTGTGAAGGGTAATAAAGTAAAAATGGATGTGTATCATGAGGGTCCACACGAATTTCCTTTGGTGGTATTAGCAGGGGATGAAGATGAGGAAGCATCCCCAGAAGCTAATATCCCTGATCTGGAGGTGTCCCGGGAAAATTTTGGGACCGCCCAGCTCAGGGACCTGACGTTAAAAACCGCTCTAGAAAATGTCACGGTGATAAATGGTGTTCCCAAAGAACCAGGGGCAGGTCACAGGTTTCCGCACTTTGCCATGGTTAACGATTTACTGTATCGGGTAACTAAAGAGAGAGAGGAGGTGGTGGAACAACTGCTGGTACCAGGGCCCTACCGACGGATGGTATTGGATCTAGCCCATGCTCATGTGTTGGGGGGACACTTGGGGGTAGATAAGACCTGGGAGCGAATCCTACAAAGGTTTTATTGGCCAAGATGTCATTGGGAAATATTGGATTTTTGCCAGTCCTGTCCCACTTGCCAATTAACCGCCCCAGTGTCACATTTCCGGAGCCCATTATAGAGACCCCCTTCGAACGGATAGCAATGGATCTGGTAGGCCCACTGGTAAAATCAGCTAGGGCTCACCAATATATTTTGGTGATAGTAGACTATGCTACCCATTACCGGGAAGCAGTACCCCTAAGAACTTTCACCTCATAATCTATAGCCGAGAGGTGGGGCACATTTTTTCTAGGACAGGACTGCCAAAAGAGATCCTGACCGATCAGGGAACACCCTTCATGTCCCGGGTTATGAAGGAGCTGTGTAAGGTCCTGTGTATAAAGCAGCTACGGACTTCAGTGTACCATCCGCAAACAGATGGGCTAGTAGAGCGTTTGAATAAAACACTGAAGGCCATGCTCAGGAAGGTCGTAGAAAAGGATGGCCGGGATTGGGACTGTTTAATACCTTACCTGCTGTTCTCTGTAAGAGAAGTCCCTCAGGCTTCAACAGGGTTTTCACCCTTTGAACTGCTCTACGGGCGACATCCTTGAGGTTTACTGGACGTGGCAAAGGAGACCTGGGAAAGCGAGGCCACGCCATACAAGAGTATAATTGAGCACGTGGCTCAAATGCAGGAGAAAATAGCCAGGGTCATGCCCATAGTTAAGGGGCATCTTCAGGCTCAGGAAGCCCAAAGTAGGGTGTACAATAGAACGTCCCGGATCAGACAGTTCCGCCCTGGTGATTGGGTACTCGTCCTTGTACCCACTGTGGAAAGTAAGTTCCTAGTGAAGTGGCAGAGACCGTACGAGGTCCTTGAAAAAGTTAATGAGGTGAACTACAAGATACACCAACCGGGCAAAAGGAAGCCAATCCAGGTGTATCATGTAAACCTCATCAAGCCCTGGAAAGATAGGGACATGACAGGTACCCCATGTCTGCTTACCCAGTCTGCAGTAGGGTTCCAAGATGTCACCATCGTCGACACCCTCTCTCACTCGCAGAAGCAGCAGTGCAGGGAGCTGTTGGAGCAGAACAAAGATATGTTCTCAGATCTTCCTGGTCTCACCTCCGTGATTGAGCATGAGATAGTCACGGAACCTCACGTGAGGGTGAATGTCAAGCCATATAGAATCCCTGAGGCCTGTAGACAGGTAGTTTCCCAGGAGGTGGAACGGATGTTTAAATTTGGGGTCATTGAAGCATCTAAGAGTGGGTGGTCAAGCCCCATAGTCTTGGTGCCAAAACCCAGTGGGGAATGGCGCTTCTGCAATGATTATAGGAAGCTCAACGAGGTCTCTAAGTAGGACGCCTACCCGATGCCACGGGTAGACGAACTTATTGAAAGGCTAGAGCCGGCCCGGTATATCACCACATTAGACCTCACCAAGGGGTACTGGCAAATTCCCTTGTCAAAGGAAGCCAAGGAGAAGACTGCCTTCTCTACCTATGAGGGATGCTACCAGTACACCAGGATGCCCTTTGGCCTGCAGGGAGCCCCTGCCAACTTCCAAAGGGCTATGGATCGCATACTGATCCCACATAGAAAATATGCTGCAGCGTACCTTTTCAGTCAGGACTGGGAAAGTCATCTAGGGAAACTGCAGGCCATCATAAATGCCCTAAGGAGAGCAGGGTTTACCATCAACCCTAAGAAGTGTGCGGTTGGCATGGAAGAAACCAAGTACTTGGGATATATTGTAGGAAGGGGCCTAATCAAGCCTCAGGTCAAGGTAGAAGCCATAAAAAGCTGACCACGCCCCCTAACGAAAAAACAGGTTAGGGCATTCCTGGGCATTTTTGGCTATTACCGCCGGTTTGTGCCAGACTTTGCCACGGTGGCCGCCCCGCTAACCGAGCTAACAAAAGGGTCCCAGTCTGTGATGGTAAAATGGTCCCTGTAACGGGTTGGTGGATTCGCTGGACCACCGCAATTGATGATAGTTAAGCCACGCCAGGGAGCGGAGTCTAAGTAGCCCCCAGTATTCACCAGAGCCCGCCGCAAAGCGGGATGGACTTTCTGCAGCGTGAGGCTACCAGGTCGCTACCCCTGACGTGACTTGCTTGCAATGGCGGCCGGGGTAATGCGTGGTACAGAATCGTAATCCAGAAACGTAGTCGGGGACAGGCAGGAGGTCAGGACGGGCGGCAGAGGTTCGTGGTCAGAGACCCGCAGACGGTCAGGACAGGCGGCAAACAAGCAATGTCAGGAAACGTAGCGGAACAGACTGGTACATGGGCAATCAAACGGAACTCCAAACTCTCTCAAGACTCACTAACGCACACCAACAATCTGGCAGAGAGTGCAGTAGGCGTGTACAATATACAGGACCAGCGGCCGGCAATTAGCAAATTACCGTCGCGCTGGCCCTTTAAATCCAGACCAGCCATCGCACGCGCGCCCTAAGCAGCGGGTACGCGCGTGGCTGCCGGCACAGGCAGGAGCAGGGAACACAGGAGCTTGGATGGGTAAGTAACTAGGCGCCGGAGCCTGGACAGCAGTGGGATGATCGCGGGCGGCCGCGGCACCCGCGCCAGACCCCATGTGGGCAGAGGGGCCGCCGCCGGGGGCGACGGCACCCACGCCAACCCCCATGACAGTACCCCCCTTTAGGTCTTCCCCTCTTTTTACGGAATTTGGAGAGGAGGTCAGACGAGAGATTGGCCTCAGGTTCCCACGAATGCTCCTCTGGCTCGAACCCCTTCCAGTCAATCAGAAAGAACCGCTTCCCTCTCACTGTTTTCTCCGCCAGCACCTCCTTGACCTCAAAGATGTTATCAGAGTTGGCCACAGGAGAAGGCGAAACAGATCCACGGGAGAAGCGGTTCAGCACCACCGGTTTGAGGAGAGAAACATGGAAGGCGTTCGGGATACGCAGAGTAGGAAGCAAGCGGAGCTTGTAGGACACCAGGTTCAGTTGCCGAAGAACAACAAAAGGGCCCAAATACTTAGGGCCTAACTTATAACTGGGCACCTTGAACCGAATATATTTAGCGGACAACCAAACTCTATCACCCGGCATAAATAGGGGCGGAGGTCTACGGTACCTGTCGACCTGGACTTTGGTGCGAGCGGAGGCCGTAGAAGGGCCTGTCATGTGACTTGCCAGAGTGCCTTGATGTCACGTACTTGGGCATCCACGGCAGGAACGTGGCAGGAGGTAGCCAGAGGGAGAGGCGGGCGGGGATGTAGCCCAAACACAACAAAAAAGGGGGAGGCTCCAGCGGACTGCGAGTCTAGAGAATTATATGAGAATTCCGCCCAGGGAAGGAGGTCAGACCAGTTATCCTGGCGGGTGGATACAAATTGTCGTAGGTAGGTACCTAAAACTTGGTTGACCCTATCTACCTGCCCGTTAGTTTGAGGGTGGTAAGCAGACGAGAAGTCAAGCTGAACCTGCAACTAACCACACAGGGCCCGCCAGAATTTTCACCCAAAATGGACCCCCCTATCCAAGACGACATGCAATGGGAGCCCGTGTCGCCAAAAAATGTGGTGAAAGAAGTGCTGGGCCAGCTGGGGGGCAGAAGGTAACCCGGGCAAAGGAACAAAGTGAGCCATCTTTGAAAATCAATCAGTCACCACCCAGATGATCGTGTTTCCACAGGATCCTGGGAGGTCAGTAACAAAGTCCATGGCTACATGGAACCAAGGTCTTTCGGGCACCGGGAGAGGCTGAAGCAGACCCACGGGTCTGAGACGAGGGACTTTATTACGTGCACAGGAGGTACAGGCCAGGACAAAGTCTCTAACATCTTGAGCGAGGGTGGGCCACCAATAATAACGAGCGATTAGTTGCAGGGACTTCTGGATTCCAGGATGACCAGATATTCGTGAGGCATGTACCCACTTCAGGATACGAGGCCGCATGGCAGGGCGTACGTAAGTCTTCCCAGGGGGTAGATGTTGCAGGTCCACAGGAGTCGTTCAGGAGGAATTATGTACTGCAAAGGCGGCTCCAAGCCCACTGTGTCCAAGGATCTGGAGAGGACGTCTGCTCTGACGTTCTTTCCAGCTGGCCGGAAGTGAAGAAGAAAATCAAAGCGGGCGAAAAATATTGACCACCTGGCTTGCCAAAGATTCAGTCATTGAGTGGACTGCAGATAAAGAAGATTTTTGTGATCGGTGAAAATATCGATGGGGTGGCGAGCTCCCTCCAGCAAGTGCCACCATTCTTCTAGGGCTAACTTTATGGCCAGTAACTTGCGATCACCGATTGTATAATTCTTTTCGGCTGGGGTGAAGGTTTTTGAGAAGAAGCCGCAAGTACGCAGTTTCCCAGAGGAGGACTTCTGAAGGAGGACAGCGTCTGCACCTACTGAGGAGGCGTCAACTTCTAGGACAAAACGGACAGAACAGGAGCAGAAGCGAAAGCTGATTTAAGGCGATCAAAAGCTTCTTGGGCTTCTGGCGGCCAAGATTTAGGGTTGGCATTTTTCTTCGTAAGGGCCACCAGCGGGGCCACGAGCGTGGAGAAATGTGGGACGAACTGTCTATAATAATTTGCGAACCTCAGAAAGTGTTGGATAGAGCGAAGCCCCACTGGTCGAGGCCACTGTAAGACAGCTTCGAGGGGTCCATCTGGAGACCCTGAACCGAGACGATGTATCCCAGGAAGGGCAACGAGGTGCGTTCAAACAAGCATTTCTCCAGTTTGGCATATAACTGGTGGTCACGGAGACATTTGAGCACCTGGCGGACGTGAAGGCAGTGAGTTTCCAGAACAGGAGAGAAGATTAAGATGTCATCTAGGTAGACGATCACACAGACGTAGAGGAGATCGCGGAAGATCTCATTGACTAAATTCTGGAACACCGCCGGAGTGTTGCAGAGGCCAAATGGCATGACAAGATATTCAAAATGGCCATCTCGGTTATTAAAGGCCATTTTCCACTCGTCGCCTTCACGAATAAGAATCAAGTTGTATGCTCCCCGTAAAGCCAACTTGGAAAAATGTTTTGCGCCACGCAGGCGATTGAAAAGCTCCGAGATAAAAGGCAGAGGGTATCGATTTTTTATAGTAATTTTGTTAAGTCCCCGATAATCTATACAGGGCCATAGAGTACCATCTTTCTTTTCAACAAAGAAGAAGCCGGCCCCCGCAGACGAGTAAGACTTGCGTATGTAGCCTTTACGGAGATTCTCCTGGATATACTCCGACATCGCCTTAGTCTCCGGGACAGAAAGAGGATAGACTCTGCCTCAGGGAGGAGTACTGCTGGGTTTTAGATCAATAGGACAGTCAAAAGGCCGGTGCGGGGGCAGAGTTTCGGCCTGTCATTCGGAAAAGACGTCGGCTAAATCCTGGTACGGCGTGGACAGACCCGGCAGAGGCGTCGTAGACTTTACAGAGGCGGGCCGTAGAGCTGAATGGAGTACAGGGAGGCATCGCGAGTGGCACGCGGGACCCCAACGGATAATCTCGCCCGTGTTCCAGTCTAAGGTCTGAGCATGGTCTTGCAACCAAGGAAGGCCCAGGAGGATTTCCGAAGAAGAGCGAGGCAGAACGAGAAGTCTCAGAGTCTCCTTGTGTAGAGCGCCTATCTGCAAAGTGAGGGGCGCAGTGCAGAACCGAATAGCGTCCTTTAGGCATTCACCACTGACGGAGGAGACAAACGTGGGTTTCTGCAGAGGGGTCACCGGGAGACAAAACTTGGACACCAGTGCGTGGCTGACAAAATTTCCAGCGGACCCAGAATCAAGGAAGGCGTTGGCTTGAAAGGTGCTGTCCGGCGAAACTCCACAGAGTACGGGAATGGTCAGACGGGGGAGAGACCGCACTGACACCTTGGGATGCCTCTCCTGCGAGCCCTAGGTGCGAGCGTTTCCCGGGCACACCGGACAGTCCCCAATGAAGTGGCCCGAACTGCCACAGTAGAAGCACAGCGACCTCTGACGACGCTGCGAGCGTTCCTCCTGGGTCAGGTGGGCTCTCTCGCCCGCATGGGTTCGTCCTCAGGAACCATTGTCGGAGGAAGTGAAGGTCGTTGGAAAACGGGAGCCAGACGAAGTAGCCAGCGTGGTCGGGCGACCTATCGTTGGAGGCGGAGCTCTTGTTGTCTTTTGGCAAACCGTATATCAATTCGGGTGGCCAACCGAATCAGTTCGTCCAGAGCGGATGGCAGGGCCCGACCAGCGAGCTCGTCTTTAATACTCCCAGAAATGCCTTGCCAGAAAGTCACCACCAAAGCCTCATTATTCCAGTCCAAATCAGAGGCTAAGGTGCGGAACTGCACGGAGTACTGACCCACAGTAGAGTCACCCTCACGGAGATGGAGCAGAGCTGCGGCAGCGGAGGAGGTACGGCCAGGTTCCTCAAAGACGGTGCGGAACCCCTGGAGGAAGGTTTGTAGATTCGCCGTCAACGGATCTCCTCGGTCCCATAACGGAGTGGCCCAGGCCAAAGCTTCTCCCGACAAGAGGCTAATTATAAAGGCCACCTTAGCATGCTCGGTAGGGAATTGATGCCCCAACATCTCGATGTGGATGGAGCATTGACTGATGAAGCCACGGCACTTCTTGGGGTCTCCATCATAGCGTGAGGGGAGCGGCAGATGCAGAGAAGGTCCCGGTGCAGGAGCAGGTAGAGCCATGGCTGCAGGAGCAACTGGTGCTGGCGTGGCGGCAGCAGCCACAGGCGGAGGTAGACGGGCCGCAAGGTTCTGCATCATGGCCGCGAGCTGGTCAATACGCTGGCTCTGCTGGGCGACGGCCGTCGTGACGTCCCGGAGCTCAGGCAAAGGTACCCTGGCGGAATCCATGGCCAGATTGTACTGTAACGGGTTGGTGGATTCGCTGGACCACCGCAAGCGATGATAGTTAAGCCACGCCAGGGAGCGGAGTCTAAGTAGCCCCCGGTATTCACCAGAGCCCGCCGCAAAGCGGGATGGACTTGCTGCGGCGTGAGGCTACCAGGTCGCTACCCCTGATGTGACTTGCTTGCGATGGCGGCCGGGGTAATGCGTGGTACAGAATCGTAATCCAGAGACGTAGTCGGGGACAGGCAAGAGGTCAGGACGGGTGGCAGAGGTTCGTGGTCAGAGACGGGCAGACGGTCAGGACAGGCGGCAAACAGGCAAGGTCAGGAAACGTAGCGGAACGGAACTCCAAACTCTCTCAAGACTCACTAGCGCACACCAACAATCTGGCAGAGAGTGCAGGAGGCGTGTACAATATATAGGACCAGCGGCCGGCAATTAGCAAATTACCATTGCGCTGGCCCTTTAAATCCAGACCAGCCATCGTGCGCGTGCCCTAAGCAGCGAGTACGTGCGCAGCGGCCGGCACAGGCAGGAGCAGGGAACACAGGAGCGTGGACGGGTAAGTAACTAGGCACCGGAGCCTGGGCAGCAGAGGGATGGTCGCGGGTGGCCGCGGCACCCACGCCGGACCCCCTGTGGGCAGGGGGGCGGCAGCGGGGAGGAGATGGCACCAGCGCCAGCCCCCATGACAGTCCCCGGAGGCTGAAAGAGCTTTTTGCGAATTAAAACATGCTTTATGTAAACAGACAGTGTTGGTGGCTCCAAACCTCACTAGGGAATTTATTATCCAGACGGATGCGTCAGACATAGGCCTGGGCGCAGTAATGACGCAGGACATAAATGGGGAAGAACACCCCTTAATGTACCTTAGCCGCAAGCTTTCCCCGGCAGAAATTTTTTTTTTTATTGTGGAGAAGGAATGCCTGGCCATTAAGTGGGCATTAGACGCCCTCAGGTATGATTTGTTAGGTAGACAGTTCACACTAGTCTCTGACCATGCGCCATTAAGATGGATGAAGTTAAAAAAGGGAACAACGCCAGAAAAACGCGCTGGTTTATGGCATTGCAAGACTTCTCCTTTAAGGTCGAACACGGGCCGGGTAGATTACATGGTAATGCAGATGCACTATCAAGAGTGCACTGTCTAATGAGCGAAAGTGCCCAGCCCCTCGGCTTTGGGCAGAGGGGGGGAGGGAGGGGGGTATGTGACAAAGCACAAGGCCTTGTCATTGAAGGCCGACATGTGCCACCGTACCTTTGGGCTGCGGTGGAGTGAAGCCGAATAAGTAGGTCTGCAACCTTAGGTTGCAGACATTTGTTCATTTCTTTGCATCACTGCTTTAAGCAGTGTTATTCCGGGTCCGGCTTTAACTGGAGCAGTCTTAGAGCTGGGTGGGGGACTGCTCCCATATATCCACTCCAGGATTTCCGTGGCCTATAAAGCCAGAAGGTCAAGTGTCCTGGGGTGTGGTACGCCACTCCAAGCCTGGAGTTGGAGAGGAAGGATCCTCTGTGTAAGGTCTCTCTGAGGAAAGCTGAACTTACCTTTCCTACATGCGGCTACTCTTGTGTATGGTGAGCTAAACCTGTTATATGTTACGCTACTGCCTGAAGAAAGGTCCTGTTTAAGTTCTGTTTGCACATCTGCTGAAGAAAAGCTGTTTATGTTCTGGACTTTCTGTTTAATAAAACCTATTAAAGTAAACTCATATGTTGTCGTGGTCCCTGTGACGGAGCTGACCCCCCACACTACCTACGGGGGCCTCTATACCTATATATCTACTGTGGGGATGTATGTCAGGGGTAGCAAGAAACACACCGTCCTGGGCGTTCATTTAAACTCTCTTGGCATTTATTTAGCCAGAGTTACACAGCAAACGGAAAACAAGGCATACAGGCTTAACTTCAGCCCCACAAAATAACATATAAAGTCCTTGTGGAACACTCACAGTCTCTTGTAGTTTCCTGGGTGCGTTCCCCACACAGATCAGGGGAATGTGGTATATAGTGGACGGCTATGCGACAGAAGAGACTTCCAGCTCTGGTCCCAGTCAGGCCAACTCTCTGACTTAGAAAAAACACCCCACACCCATCCTGCTTTCCTGCCTTAAGTAGGCCTGAAAACCAGGCCTGGATACCTGGGAACAATCCACCCACCCTGCTCTTTAAATTGCTCCAGTAAAGCCTGACCCTGATTCACTGCTATTCCAGCAGTCCTACTAACAAAACAAATGTCAGTACCATATCGATACCGACGTATGGCTAACAGGCTTTACTTCACCGAGATCAGAACCCTCGGTAACAAGTATCGACCATCAACAATGGCCCCTCGTGCCTTCTCACACTACCTATAGGGGGCCTATATACCTATCTACCTACATGGTTCATATACATACCTAGCAAAAGGGGAACTCTATACCTACCTACATTGGGCCTATATAAATACCTACCTACAGGAGTCTATAGAACTACCTACCTACCGGGGTCCTATGTACTTGCCTACCTACTTGGATGGCTATATAACTTTCTACCTACTGACCCTAGGGCTTCTAAACGTACCTACAGTGGGCCTATATACCTACCTACTGGGGATATATATAGCTACTGACCTAATGTGGGGCCTACATACCTACCTACTTAATGAGGGGGCCAATATTCATACCTACTTATGTAATGTACAGGATTAACCCTTCCTGCACCTGGTTAACGCTTTGGGTACATTACAAGTACTTTGCGTGTTTTGCACAATGTTGGGTATAGTGGTGTTGTATTTCCACTGCAAGGATACATATTTGTACTGTGAAAGATGTTTGAGCTTAGTGACTTAGTCTCATATCAGTCTGAGGAATGGGTTACTGAATTAGGAATAACCTTTTCAGTGTATTGTTTTTGTGGAATGTGATTATCACTAAAGTATTTGTGAAACTCTCAGGTTATGGGCTATGTTAATGTGCAAGCCAGCAGCAGGAGGTTAATTCCCAGTGTTACTAGGAAGGAGGAGGGAGAGGTTACAAATTAGGCTAGTGATTAGTTTTGAGTAGTGTTGAGCGATTACGTTGGCTATCGACATCGGGCGATAGTCGATAGTCGGCCACCATCGATAAGGTTTTTCGATAGTGAGCAGTCGATTATGAGCGATGACCATTAAAGTCTATGGGAGAGCAACAACACCTTCATTCTTACACCCAAACAGGGCTGGAGAAGCTGGAATTAACATCCACAACAGTCAAATGGATACGTGCTACATCTTAGGCAACACACTTAGGTTATAAAAGCCACAGAAAAAAAAAACACACACCATTCACTATCCCTGTCTTGTACCACAGCATGACCCTTAAACCTGCATCACCCACAAATTAAAAAGTGCCAGAAGGCAGTATGATTTGAACCATCATCTTACTTGAACTGGACATTGAATATCCCTGTCCTGGAACGCAGCATGAGCCCCAAACCTGAATGACCCCCACATTTAAAAGTGCCGGAAAAAGGAGTCTTTCAACCACCATTTTAGTTTCACTGGACATTGACTATACCTGTCCTGGGCCACAGCATGAGCCCAAACCTGCATGACCCCCACATTTAAAGAGTGCCGGAAAAAGGAGTCTTTCAACCACCATTTTAGTTTCACTGGATATTGACTATACCTGTCCTGGGCCACAGCATTGAGCCCCAAACCTGCATGACCCCACATTTAAAAAGTGCCGGAAAAAGGAGTCTTTCAACCACCATTTTAGTTTCACTGGACATTGACTATACCTGTCCTGGGCCACAGCATGAGCCCCAAACCTGCATGACCCCCACATTTAAAAAGTGCCGGAAAAAGGAGTCTTTCAACGACCATTTTAGTTGAACTGGACATTGACTATACCTGTCCTGGGCCACAGCATGAGCCCCAAACCTGCATAACCCCCAGATTTAAAAAGTGCCGGAAAAAGGAGTCTTTCAAACACCATTTTAGTTTCACTGGACATTGACTATACCTGTCCTGGGCCACTGCATGAGCCCAAACCTGCATAACCCCCAGATTTAAAAAGTGCCGGAAAAAGGAGTCTTTTCAACACCTTTTTTAGTTTCACTGGACATTGACTATATCTGTCCTGGGCCACAGCATGAGCCCCAAACCTGCATGACCCCCACATTTAAAAAGTGCCGGAAAAAGGAGTCTTTCAATCACCATTTTAGTTTCACTGAATATTGACTATACCTGTCCTGCGCCACAGCATGAGCCACCAAACCGTGCATGACCACCCCATTTAAAACAGTGCAGAAAAGGGTACTTTCAACCACCATTTAGTTTCACTGGAATTGACTATACCTTTCCGGGGCCCACAGCATGAGCCCAAACCTGTGCCCCCACATTTAAAAAGTCCCGGAAAAAGGAGTTTTCAACCACCTTTTTATTTTTATGGACATTGACTATTTTTGCCGGGGCCCCACAGCATGAGCCCCAAACCCTGCATGACCCCCAATTTAAAAGGCCGGAAAAGGAGTCTTTCAACGACCATTTTAGTTGAATGGACATTGACTAACCTGCCCTGGGCAAGCAGAGCCCCAAACCTGCAAAACCCCCCAGTTTTAAAAAAGTCCCGGGAAAAAAAGGAGTCTTTCAACCCCCATTTTAGTTTACTGGACATTGATATCCCTGTCCTGGGCCACGCTGAGCCCAAAACCTGAAAACCCCCGTTTTAAAAAAAGTCCCGGAAAAAGGATCTTTAAACCCAAACCATTTTAGTTTCCTGGCATTGATATCCCTTGGGGCCAAGCTGAGCCCAAAACTGCTAAACCCCCAATTTAAAAAGTCCCGGAAAAAAGGGTCTTTAAACCCACCATTTTATTTTCATGGACATTGATATACCCTGTCCGGGGCCCCACAGCATGACCCGGGGGCCGGAGTTCAGTGGGTGCGGTGAGACCCCAGGCTGGCGTCCGTCATCTATTAACACGCAGGTTAAAATCCCCTGGTGACGCGAACGAAAACTGTCATGCTGAAGCAGAGTGCGGAAGCGGAAGTGTGAGAACTCCAGCCTTCCTCAGTACACAGTCAATACCTGGGTAGCGCTTGCCCCTCCGTATGAGTGTGGACCAATTGAGCTTCACTTGGAAAGACTGGTGGTTAACGCTCCTGTTACACCCAGGTGCCCTTTATCTTGGATTTCTTTTTCTCATTTTACTCAACGTGCTGGAGGAAATGGTCTCTGTACTTTGTTCTCTGTCCGTGCTCCATACTCCATGTCCTCTGAATAACCTACATCTGGTCAAGTTTTCCTGTACCTCCCTTGTACAATTCAGAGGAATTTTTTTTAACAGCTATTTTGTACATGCAAGTTTTTTTAGTACTTTAATTCTAGAAAACACATTTTTTAAAATCGGATGGAATCCCACCATGTCTTTGTTTCTCTTTTTTAATTGTATTAAATGGGTTGTCTCAATAAAGGGATTGATAGCTATGTTAAAGATCTTGCAAAAACAAGTCATTTTGCAATATGTGTCACATTAACAGTGTCCTACCTATTCCTGTTTCTGACAGCACCATCACCCTTGAGCCACTCTTGACCATTGTGAAGAACAAATGTCTGTTAGAAACAACATTTTTTAGAATAGGACCTGTAGTATAGCTGCATGTCACAGCAAAATGCCTCCAAAAATTCAAAGCATGACCCTTGAGCCACTTTGGACAATTGTGAAGAACAAATGTCTGTTAGAAACAACATTTTTTAGAATAGGACCTGTAGGATAGCTGCATGTCACAGCAAAATGCCCCCAAAAATTCAAAACATGACCCATGAGCCACTTTTGACAATTGTGAAGAACAAATGTCTATTAGAAACAACATTTTTTAGAATAGGACCTGTAGTATTGCTGCATTTCAAAGCAGCATGACCCAAAAAAATATAAAAATGACTTCTCAGCCACTGTTAAAAAATTGTGAAGGAGAAATGCCACTTAGAAGCCACATTTCTGTTCCAAAGGACCATGATTATTGCTGTATCTCACAGCAACATGACCCCAAAAAATTATAAATATGACTTCTCAGCCACTGTTAAAAATTGTGAAGGAGAAATGCCATTTAGAAGCCACATTTCTGTTCCAAAGGACCATGATTATTGCTGTATCTCACAGCAACATGACCCCAAAAAATTATAAATATGACTTCTCAGCCACTGTTAAAAATTGTGAGGCAACATGACTAGAGATGGGCGAATTTCTCAAAAATTCGGTTCGGTCACTTCGCCGAATTTTCCGACAAAATTCGTTTCGGTCCGAATTACTTCGGCACGAATCACGTTAAAAAACAGCTATTTCCAGGCTGCCCAGAGCCTGCAGGGTGCTGTAGAACGTTGTGCCATGCTTAAATATGCAGAGGGAGCTTGGTTTGGTCTTCATACAATGTTGTGTTTTAGTATGACACGCACATGACTGCCGCCGCTCTTAGAATCGCTTCACTATAAATGCCCTGGGCACTTATGGGGCCAAAATGACCAAAAAACTGAAGCAGGAAGTAGCCTGATAAAATCATGGCAGCAAAAGCTGGAAAAAAACAAACTGAGGGGGCTCAGGGTGGCAACTTTAGTGACAGAGTGTGGAGGTGCGGCGGCGCAGCCCACAGCATGAGGTCAGACAGTGGCAAAGCATTCTGGAAGTGGCAAAAAAGTACCCGGCCGCAGGGGGA
>JAODAL010024477.1:0-60503 GCA_025379985.1 Phyllomedusa bahiana | reverse complement strand
TTTCTAACAGACTTTTGTTCTTCACAATTGTCAAGGTGGCTCAAGGGTGGGGTGCTTCAAAACAGAATAGGTAGGACACTGTTAATGGACACATTTTGAAATGACTTGTTTTTGAAAAGATCTTTAACATAGTATCAACCCTGTATTGAAAAACCCTTTTAAATTTTCAATGAAAAAAAAAAAACAAAGACTGGGGGGTTTTCCTCCTATTTTAAAAGTGTTTTCTAAATTAAAAGTACTAAAAATTGCAGGCAAAATCGTTAAAAAAATTCCTTGAATTGTACAAGGGAGGTACAGGAAAACTTGCCCGATTAGGTTTTTCAGAGGACATGGAGTAGGGAGCCGGACAGGAACAAGTACAGAGCCAATCCTCCAGCCTTGAGTAAAATGAAAAAAGAATGCCCAAAAAAAAGGGCACCTGGGTGTAACAGAGCTTTCCCCGTATTTCCCAATAAGCTCAATGGTCCACCTCATACGGGGGGCAAGCGCTACCAGGTATTGACTGGTAAAAGGGGGAAAGGGTGGGTTTTCCACACTTTCGCTTCCGCCTCGCTTTAGCACGCAGTTTTTTTTGCTGCGACGGGCATTTTAACCTGCGGTTAATAGAGCGGCGCCCAACTGGGGTTTCAAAAAGCACCCCCTGAACTCCCGGGCCCCGGGTCTGCTTGGCCCCGGACAGGATGTCAATGTCCCGTGAAACTAAAATGGTGGTTGAAAGACTCCTTTTTCCCGGGCCCTTTTTAAAAAGTGGGGGTCATGCGGGTTTGGGGGGTACTGTGGCCCAGGCGGTATAGTAATGTCCTGTTCAACTAAAATGGGGGTGAAAACCCTTTTTCCCGGGACTTTTTAAAGTGGGGGGGCTGCGGTTTGGGGGTCAAGGGGTTCCGGCAGGGTATTCAAAAGTCCCGTTCAAGTAAAATGATGGGTTTAAATCTTTAAAATCCTTCTGGCACTTTTTTAAATTTTTGGGGGAGCAGGTTTAAGGGTAGGCTATGGACAAGACAGGGAAAAATAAATGGGCTTTGGCTTTTTTTTTTGTGACTTTTTTTAAAACCAAATGTGTTGCCCAAGAGTCCGTATCCATTGACTGTTGTGGATGTTAAATTTTAGCTTCTCCCTTTGTTTGGGGGTAATAGAAAGGGTTTTTGCTCTCCCATAACTTTAATGGTCATCGGGCATAATCGATGCTCACTATCGAAAAACCTTACCGATAGCGGCAGACTATCGACTATCAATCGATTTCGATAGCCAACGCAATCGCTCAACCCTAGTGGGCACCCCTTTTGATACAGCTGCAGGTGGACCTGTCTCTCGCCGCAACTGCTGTAACTGAGGCACTGCAAGCTGAACCTCCGCGTTCCCCGTTGGGACGTTCTTGCTGCCACCTGCACAGCATATATGACAAGTTGTTGGTCCCTGGTGCAAAAAGTGATAGGGGTATCCTGCCAGTTCCCATGTGCCATTTCTAATACCGGTGTCTTGTTTGTGTTAAAGGGGCCCCTAAGCTGTTGGTACCACTGTACCTGCTGTGGATACGCCGTCCTAATGTTTTCTGTTAGCCATTGATCATAATGCATTATTTTAGCCTATGAATTGTTTTCTGTGACTTTTATAGCCTAATTGTCTTGCCTAAGAGTTAGCACATATCCAGGTTACTGTTGTGGATGTTAATTCCAGCTTCTCCACTCCTGTTTGGGTGTAAGAATGAAGCTGTTGTTGCTCTCCCATAGACTTTAATGGTCATCGGTGATTATCGACTATTGCCGATATCGGTTATCAAACCGATAACGATTGTCGACACAATGGATCATCACTATTCATATCACAGTATTATTGGTTACCCTTAATAAACAAACTTCTTTAATAATCAAACTTCTGGTTAGTAGATGGTGACCTTTCGAATATTGTTTTGCTACACATCACCGGCTGTGCAAATTGGGTCATTTCTAGACATTTGCTGAGGTATCTAATATAATTGTTTACTTGTTCTTTTGAATGCTAGAAAAAGTAGGCTGTAGGTCTTTTACATTTGTTTTGGTTATTAACTAGTAGTGATGAGCGATTACGTCGACTATCTTCATCGGGTCGATAGTCGATATAGTCAATTATCAAGACGATTTCCGATAGTCGATAATAGATTATCGCCAATAACCATTAAAGTCTAAGGGAGAGGACCAACACCTTCATTTTTACACCCAAACAGGGCTGGAGAAGCTGGAATTAACATCCACAACAGTCAAATGGATACGTGCTACATCTTAGGCAACACACTTAGGTTATAAAAGCCACAGAAAAAAAGTCACAGACCATTCACTATCCCTATCTTGCACCACAGCATGACCCATAAACCTGAATGGCCCACAAAAGAAAAAGTGACAGAGGGCAGTAAGAGTTGAACCAACAAATTACTTGAACTGGACATTGACTATCCCTGTCCTGGAACGCAGCATGAGCCCCAAAGCTGCATGACCCCCAGATTTAAAAACTGACAGAAAAAGGAGTCTTTCAACCACCATTTTAGTTTCACTGAACATAGACTATCCCTGTCCTGGGCCACAGCATGAGCCCCAAACCTGCATGACCCCCAGATTAAAAAGTGCCGGAAAAAGGAGTCTTTCAACTACCATTTTAGTTTCACTGGACATAGACTATCCCTGTCCTGGGCCACAGCATGAGCCCCAAACCTGCATGACCCCCAGATTTAAAAAGTGTTTGAAAAAGGAGTCTTTCAACCACCATTTTAGTTTCATTGGACATAGACTATCCCTGTCCTGGGCCACAGCATGAGCCCCAAATCTGCATGATCCCAGATTAAAAAGTGCCGGAAAAAGGAGTCTTTCAACCACCATTTTAGTTTCACTGGACATAGACTTTCCCTGTCCTGGGTAACCTACATCTGTTCAAATCTTCCTGTACCTCCCTTGTACAATTCAGAAGAATATTTGTATCAGCTATTTTGTACATGCCAGTTTTTTAGAAGTTTAATTCTAGAAAACACATTTTTAAAATAGGATGGAATCCCACCATGTCTTTGTTTCTCTTTTTTTAATTGTATTAATTGGGTTGTCTCACTACAGGGATTACTAGCTATGTTAAAGTTCTTGCAAAAACAAGTCATTTTGCAATATGTGTAAATTAACAGTGTCTTACCTATTCCCGTTTCTGACAGCACCATCACCCTTGAGCCACTCTTGACATTTGTGAAGAACAAATGTCTGTTAGAAACCACATTTTTTACAATAAGACCTGTAGTATAGCTGATTCACAGCAAAAGCCCCCAAAATTTTCAAAAACATGACCCTTGAGCCACTTTTCAAATTTGTGAAGAAAAAAGGTCTGTTAAAAAAAACTTTTTTTTTTAAAAAGGGACCTTAGTTTTGCTGCATTTCAAAGAGCAGGGCCCAAAAAAAATTAAAAAAGACTTCTCAGCCACTTTTTAAAAATTGGGTGAGGGAGAAATGCCACTTAGAAGCTACATTTCTTTTCCCAAAGGACCTGATTTAGCTGTATCTACACACCATGACCCAAAAAATTATAAAAAGACTTCTCACCACTGTTAAAAATTTTTGGGAAAAAATCCCACTTAAAAGCCATTTTTCTGTTCCAAAGGCCCATGATTAAGTGGATCTCCAGCAACATGCCCCCAAAAACCCTTGAAAATGCAAAAATTCTAAAGATAAGTAGTAAATGGAATACTCATGAAACCTTGGTGTCTTTTACAGTCCCTCCAGCAAAACCAGCATAATGAATTTTGGGAATGAGAATAGAAATTGCAGAGGAAAAAAATTTTTTTAAAAAAAAAGTTTTCAAGGGCCCATTTTTTTTAAAGGGGAATGGAAGTAGACCGAAACTAATGGGTGACCCCCAAATTTGGGCCGCAACATCATGGGGTCCGCTAATATGACACGGGCTGGGGCAGGACAACACCTTTTGGCGGGGGTGAGCGAGCTGGGGCCTTTCATCCATTTTGGATACCCAAAAGTCAATTGGGTCTGGAACACATCCAAAAACATCGGGTTTGGACGCAGATAGTCGTGCACCATGATTTTAAGTGGTCTCTGGTGTTTTTTTGTGCCCTGCATTACAAAATTAGTGAGGTGTAAATAAGTTTGCCAAAGTCACCCATTAGGCTTCTGCCACCTGCCGCTGTGCTGCTGCCGCTACGGCTATTGCACTCTATTTGCGTCACGTCGCTGACTTGTTCACCTGACATTTGAAAGAACCTGAAGCAGAAAAAAACGATGTCTCCATTTTATCAATCAGCAAGGTCCCCATTTTTCCTGCATTTTCTCCTATTTGGGGGGGGGAAAGAAATGCTGTGTTTTGTTTTGTCCCGGGGATACAGGGGGGTCCCCCCAGTAACTGTTGTTCATTTTGATAGCCTTATCGAGGATCATGTTGGAGGAAATGGGCATCCAACCTTAGTGAAGATGGACCTTGATTTCCCAGCCTCGGGGTCGAGGGGCACTAGCAAACTGACCCTTCCTATCTTCCTCCTCCGCCAAATTCGCGCCAACCTTTTTCCCAAAGGGCGGGCTCGGTAACGCGTGCCGGGAAACCTCCTCCTCCCTGCTTCCTCCGGGCACAGCTTCAACACACCCTGACTTCCCTCAATATTCCCCCTGAGAGCTGAGGTCCCCCTTGCACTACCCTGACCCCGAACCACTCCCTAATGAAACGGAAAAAATTGAAAAAACTTGGCCTTGTGGATTCGCGGAAGAAGGCTCCGGTCCGATCTGTGTCCGTCTCCTCCTCCGCGTGTGGACCTGATTTTCGAGTGTCCACGATCATTCCAGAACTAAGATCACCCAAAACTATGTGACAAGGGCATTATCCGCACTACCATTTTGGGGCTTCTTTAAAACTGGAAAAACGGGGGGCAGAGCTCTTTCCCTCCCCCTCTCAGTGGCTCAACACCCGAGGGCCGCACCGCTGCTTGTCAGGCATGTGTATTCGTACTGCTTAATGGCATTGCGCTGCTGCCACAATCGCTGGGGGCATTGGAGGTGGAATTCCACGTGTTTCCACGTCAACAATGAGACGGGTTTACGGGGGGCCGAGCTGCCGGGCAAAAGCAGCCATTGGGACAAACAGGGGTGGGGCGGCGGAAGTGTGAATGCAGACCCCCGAGCCTTCCCCCAGCACGTCCAGACCCGGGTAGCGCTTTAGAAATTTCTGGACAATAAAAATAAAACCCTAGCAAGGGGCCCGGAAATACGCAGGCGCAGCACTCAGCTAGCGGGAGTTAAAATGTAACCCCAATCTGCCCCTGTAGCTGATTGAGCGGGCCCCCGGGTCCTCCCCTTGGCTGGTGCGACACGCCTCAGCGGAGTGGGTGGGCGTCTGTCACTCACCAGCTCCCACAGACTGTCTATCGGGGGGGGTCCGATCAACTACTGCAACCTTCCTCCCCGCAAGCCGACGTGCCCACCCCCGACAGTGGGGCTTTTTAACAAAAAAGACTGCACCAAAGGAAAAAAAAACTAATTAAAACGTGTACAGATAATAAAAAATAAGTTTTGCACTATCAAATCACCTGCAGTTACTAGAAAAGATCTGTATCCCAATTTAAAAAACAGGCTGCACAAAATACAAACAATATTTCACCAAAACTCCCCAAAAAATGTTTTAAAAAAAACCCATTTCAAACAGGGTCAAAACAAAATCTGGGCGGCCCAAATTTTCCACTCTCCTTTCAAAAGCCTGCCTGCCCTGCCCCCCTTCTGTCTGTGTTCGCCCCCCACCCCCCCCCGCCCCTCCCACCCGCGGCCCCCCTCCCCCCGCGGCGTACAGCGCTAATGCTCCTTTAAAATTCTTTGCCTAAATCTTAAACTGAAATTCTCTAATTACCTAGTTCTAATGTTCAAAGCAAAAGCATAGTTTCTTGTGAACAAAGAGAAAGTTTCGCTGACTGTATTTTAGAGAGACCTAGCACACGCCTGCCTTATGAGGGACGAACCAAAGGGTGAACGGGAAGGGGTGTTCTATGTAAAATGGGGTCATGTGTTTTTCCACCAAACACAAAACCCTACACATCCCCTCATGACGTCGCACACCCACTCGCCCCCGCTCTATTTCTAAGCTGATTTGTTGGCCCCAAAAATTTCAGGAAGCGCCGAAAATGGCGGATAAAAAATAGATTATCGCAGATTTTCGCCTAAATTATCGCGTGATCGAAAAATTCCGATCAACATAAAAACCGTGCCGATTTCAACTTTGTCGATAATAATCGCTCAACACTATTAACTAGCAAAGGTGGCGTCTTATCAACTGGAAGAACTTTGTTGCCTTAGGAATACTAGAAATTGGCGACATATTAAAACAAATTATCTAGAACCACCATACTAATAAACAATATTTACCAGTTGCAATCAGTGTCCAGTAGAATAGATCATTTCAGCTGAATATGATGTTTTAAAGCTAAAGCAACAAGTAGTCATGTTTATATTTATGGGGAAAACACAGTCCTTAATAAGCCATAATACTGTGAGAGAAGGAATAAGCAGAATCTTTTGGGGGAAGGGGATAAGAATGTGCAGCTCTCAATATAATAGAAATATACTGCAAACAGAAAAGCAGCTTGTCAGCCATATTTTAAAAACTGCAAACTTTTATTACTCTCCATAGAACTATATATTTTCTGAAAGAATTAATGTCCATATCAATCCCCCTCCAAGTTTGCATTTTTCAAATAAGACAATTCGACCTCCGCATGAAAAACCTAAGAGACTAAAGGTTCTATCCCATGGGCTATTCCCTATGAGGGAAGCTAGTCTTCATACCAACTGATGCTAGCCAATATTGCTGATAACACACTGCTGCAGCTCACATTCCCCCTCTGGGTCTTGTTGCTATTCTGGGGTCTATCCATTGTGTTATTTGGTATGTAAGTACAACAAGCAAAATTTTTTTTATTTTTGTGCACACCCCCCTTTTCTGCTAAGATCATATCTAATGATATTTTACTCTGAAAAGCCATAGACATAATCGGGCCCAGCTGATCGATTATCTCTTTTACCAGTGGAAAAGGAACAGTCATAAGTTTACATTTAGCAGAAGCGCAGACAAGGAACTCAGACCTGTTTTGCGTGATAGCAGTATATTTAATTTATTTTAACCATTTACTATTCTCGGTGTATCTAGTTTCAAATGCTAGCGCATTGGTTCAGTCTGATTTTACTTGTTCACCAGGCTCTGTGGTTGGGATTGTGGAAAAGAGCAGACAGGACATTTTCACTCGTTGTAAATTCAGCTTCAATTTTGTATCTAATATATCTTATATCTACACCATCACCCAGATGCCAGGAAACAGTTTCCTGTTTATAACAAGTTATAATGACTAGGATTCTAGAGAAGGGTCGTTGATCCAGGGATTTATTCTGATTGCCAGATTGGAGTCGGAAACGTTTTTTTTGTTGCTTTTTGTTTGTCCACCCATCTCTTGATGATTGACCACAAGTTCTCAATGGGATTAAGATCTGGGGAGTTTCCAGGCCATGGACCCAAAATCTCTATGTTTTGATCCTGAGCCATTAGTTATCACCTTTGCTTTATGGCAAGGTGCTCCATCATGCTGGAAAAGGCATTGTTGATCACCAAACTGCTCTTGGACGGTTGGGAAGAAGTTTGCTCTTGGAGGACATTCTGGTACCATTCTTTATCATGGATGTGTTTTTAGGCAAGACTGTTAGAGAGCCGATTCCCTTGGCTGAGAAGCAACCCCACACATGAATGGTTTCTGGATGCTTTACAGTTGGCATGAGACAAGACTGGTGGTATCCCTCACCTTGTCTTCTCCGAACAAGCTGTTTTCCAGATGTTCCAAACATTCGGAAAGGGGATTCATCAGAGAAAATAACTTTCCCCCAGTACTCAGCAGTCCACTACCTGTACCTTTGGCAGAATATCAGTCTGTCCCTGATGTTTTTTTTCTGGAGAGAAGTGGCTTCTTTGCTGCCCTCCTTGACACCAGGCCTTGCTCCATGAGTCTCTGCCTCACAGTGCGTGCAGATGCACTCACACCTGCCTGCTGCCATTCCTGAGCAAGCTCTGCACTGCTGGTAGCCCGATTCCAAAGCTGAAACACTTTTAAGAGATGGTCCTGGCGCTTGCTGGTCTTTCTTGGGCGCCCTGGAGCCTTTTTGGCAACAATGGAAACTCTCTCCTTGAATTCCTTGATGATGCGATAGATTGTTGACTGAGGTGCAATCTTTCTAGCTGCGATACTCTTCCTTGTTAGGCCAGTTTTGTGCAGTGCAATGATGACTGCACGTGTTTCTTTAGAGATAACCATGGTTAACAGAAGAGAAACAATAATGCCAAGCACCAGCCTCCTTTTAAAGTGTCCAGTGGTGTGATTCTTACTTAGTCATGACAGATTGATCTCCAGCCCTGTCCTCATCAACACCCACACCTGTGTAAATGGAGCAATGACTGAAACGATGTTAGCTGCTCCTTTTAAGGCAGGCCTGCAATGAAGTGGAAATGTTTTTTGGGGGAAAAAGTTCATTTTCTAGGCAACTATTGACTTTGCAATTAATTGCTGTTAAGCTGATCACTCTTTATAACATTCTGGAGTATATGCAAATTGCCATTATAAAACCTGATGCAGTAGACTTTGTAAAAATTAACATTTGTATCATTCTCAAAACTTTTGGCCATGACTGTACAGACTTATTAACACATCAGTATTTTTATACTGCTAAAGAAATAGGTAAATCAGTACAGAAACAATATACACTATACAGAGCCTGTATATACAGTGTATAAACTTTTTTTCACTCATGGTTTGTGGTTGGGTGAAGCGATTTATTTCAAACTACTGTGTTTTCTCTTTTTAAATCATAATGACAACCAAAAACATCCAAATGACCCTGATCAAAAGTTCACATACCCTGGTGATTTTGGCCTGATAACATGCACAGAAGTTATCACAAATGGGTTTGAATGGCTACCAAAGGTTTTTGTATTAACAGCGCATAACAATGAAGCCTTGCTGCCTGTGGTAGTAGTCGAAGGTCCCTCTTTGTATTTAAGCACTATTCACATAAACAAAAACCACCACTTGTTATCGTCTTTCCCATAAGGATAAGCACTATTCGTATTGTCTTCTTAAAAAATCACTTTTATTCTTAATTTTCTTAAAAAGTCCATTGTGTATATACAGCAGGCTATATGTCAAAACAGCTTTACATATATTTGAGAACGGTCTTACTTGCTATTCCCTAGGAGCAGTGTCTAGAGGTTTAGGAGTTAGAATAAAAGTGATTTTTTTTAAGAAGACAATACGAATAGTGCTTATCCTTATAGGAAAGACGATAACAAGTGGTGTTTTTTGTTTATGTGAATGGCTACCAAAGGTAACATCCTCACCTGTGACCTGTTTGCTTGTAATCGGTGTGTGCACATAAAAGCGGAGTAAGTTTCTGGGATCCAGACAGACTCTTGCATCTTTCATTCAGCCATTGACGTTTCTGGATTGTGAGTCATGGGGAAAACAAAAGAATTGTCAACCGATCTATGGGAAATGTAGTTGAACTGTATAAAACAGGAGAGGGATGCTAAAAGATATCCAAGGAATTGATAATGTCAGTCAGCAGTGTTCAAACTGTGAAATCAGGGGCTCTGTAAAAACCAAACCAGCAAAAATTTTGGCCACAACTACCAGGAAAATTGTTTGGGATGCAAAAAAAACCTCACAAGCAACATCAGCTGAAATACATGACTCTCTGAAAACTAGCAGTGTGGCTGTTTCAAGATGCACAATAAGAAGGCACTTGTAGAAAAATGGGCTGCATGGTCAAGTCGCCAGAAGAAAGTCATTTCTGAGCAAATGCCTCAAAGTATCTCACCTACAATACGCCAAAAAGCACAGAGAGAAGCCTCAAAACTTCTGGAATAAGATCACCTGGAGTGATGAGACCAAAATCAAACTTTTTGGCCACAATCATAAACTTTACATTTGGAGAGCTGTCAACAAAGCCTATGATGAAAGGAACACCATTCCTACTGTAAAGCACGGAGATGGATTGCTGATGTTTTGGGGATGTCTGAGCTACAAAGACACAGGAACTTGGTCCAGGTTGAAGGAAAGATGAATGCAGCAAATATCAGCAAATACTGGAAGCAAATTTGCACTCATCAGCCTGGAAGCTGCGCATGAGACATACTTGGACAGTCCAACATGACAACGATCCAAAACACAACGCCAAGTCGACCTGTCATTGGCTACAGCAGAACAAAGTGAAGGTTCTGGAGTGGCTATCTCAGTCTCCTGACCTCGATATCATTGAGCCTCTCTGGGGAGATGTCCAGCGCGCAGTTCATGCAAGACATCCCAGGAATTTACAGGAACTGGAGGGTTTTTGCCAAGAAGAATGGGCAGCTTTACCATCTGAGAAAATAAAGAGCCTCATCCACAGCTACCACAAAAGACTTCAAGCTGTCATTGATGCTAGAGAGGGCAATACCATGGTATTAAGAACTGGGGTATGTGAAGTTTTGATCAGGGTCATTTGGATGTTTTTGGTTATCATTATGATTTAAAAAGAGAAAACACATTAGTTTAACAATAAATGTCTTCACCCAACCACTAAACATTAGTGGAAAAAAAAGTTTTTGTTTTATCATTAATATTCTCTGAAAAAAAGCCAAGAAAGCAAAAATTCTGCTGTGGTATGTAAACTTTTGAGCACAACTGTACATACACCCCCCATTTGCCTAAAGAGCTTTCAATCAGTGTGATTTGATAAACATTTTTCTCTAGAACCTCAGATATATGGATATAGTAATAAATATAGCAGTAATTCAGTTCAAAATGTGCAAGAAATTCAATGTTTGTGTGATCTTAGGGAGACATGTATGAAAACTATCTAGATCTAAGGCTTTCTTTGTTGCCTATAGTAACTAGAGTTCCCCTTTAATTTTTAAAATAATTTTATAAAATGAAAGGGGAGCTCTGATTGGCTGCTATGGGCAACAAAGAAAGTCTTAGTCCTGAAAGTTTTCATACATGAGGCCCTTAGGGCCACATATATGAAAACTGTCATGGTCTAAAATTCACCTTGTTGCCCATAGCAGCCAAACACAGCGCCCATTTCATTTCATATGGTGCTCTGGAAAAATGAAAGAGGTGCTCTGATTGGTTTCTATGGGCAACAAGGTGAATTTTAGACCTAGCTAGTTTTCATACATGTGGCCTATAATGTCTACAAGGTCTACACTTGCATGTATGCACACAAATGTTCACTGCCAATTCTTAATGAACCTCTTTTAAAACATAATTTTTACTTAAAGAGAACCTGTCACATAGATTATGCCCCCCTTTCTGAGGACAGGAAAAGGTAGTGTCAGACATGCTGTTTCCAGCGCTGTGTCCTTTATTCTGTAAGATGCTGTATTTTTGAGTATTAAATACTCAAAATTTGCAGTTTTCAGCCAGAAAAGAGTCATTCAAAGAGATAGTTTTTTTCAAACTCCGCCCATCTGAGGATAGCCCCGCCCACCTCAACTGATAAACCTATTACTTTGAATAGGTAGAAATGTGAATAAGTGCCAGGTGGGCGGGTATAGCCTTTGGTGGGTGGGACTAACACCTGCTCATGAATAAGATTTGAGGGGTAAATGCTCTAAAACTATAGCATCTTAGAGAATAAGGGGCGCAGTTCTGGGAACAGCAGGTCTGACACTGGCTTGTGCTGTCCTCAGCAAGGGGGGCATAAGCTATGTGACAGGTTCCCTTTGAATATCTGTAAAATCACTATGTATATACATATGGCATGGAAAGTGTCCACCAACAGCCAGCACCATTATCTTTTTTGACACTGGAGTGTCCCCTCATCATGGGGTCATGTGTTGATACTTTTTTCCAACTTTAAATCCCCTGATGAACCTGAAGTATATCTAAAGAAAGGGAGAAATGAGCTTGCATTTAAAAGCAACTAATTTCATATTATTATTGATACAATAATACAATACACAATAGAGTAAGCCTAATGTTATTCTGGTGATAGCCACCAAGAGGTGGGGCCGCCCTTTTCAGGGTGACTTCCCTATCTATAATAAGGAGAAAACAAAGGGAGTATACATTAAAAATTGTGTTGTTCTCAGGTGGTACTAATTGTGGTTGTTGATGGACACTTCTCAGGTCATATGTGTATACATGGTGATTTTGGAAATATTTACATAAAAGTTAAGTTTTAAAACAGGTTCATTAATATTTGGCAGTGATTTTTTTAATCTAATTTGGAACCAGGTGTGGTGATAAAAATTATTTTGTTCTATATGTACATACAATATCTAACAAAGTGGGTGCAACTCTCACATTTTTGTAAATATTGTACCTTTTCATGGCATAGCACTATAGAAAATGTAGTCAGTGCACTGCTTGTACAACAATTTGAATTTGGTGAGCCCTCAAAATAACTTACACAGCCACAAATGTCTAAACTGCTGGTAACAAAAGTGAGTACACTCCTAAGTGAAAATGGACAAAGTATGCCAAAGTGTCAATATTTTGTGTGGCCACCATGATTTTCCAGAACTGCCTTAACTCTTTTGGGCATGGAGGTCACTAGAGCTTCACAGTTTGCCACTGGAATTCTCTTCCACTTTTCCATGACAACATCACAGAGCTGGTGGATGTTAGAGATCTTGCGCTCCTCCACCTTCCATTTGAGGATGCCCCACAGATATTAAATAGGGTTTAGGTCTGAAGACATGCTTGGCCAGTCCAGCAAGCTCACCCTCATTTTCTTTAGCAAGGCAGTGGTGGTTTATTTGGGGTTGTTATTAGAGATGGGCGAATTGATTCTAACGAAGTGGAATTCGTTTAGAATTTCAGGAAAACTTCGGTTCTGAACGAAGTCGAACTTTGGGGTACTTCGCGTGAACGAAGTGTGCTTTTTATTGATAAAATGGCTGCGAGCACATGGCGTTGCATGGGGCAAAGAACTCTGGGAGGAAGAAGGGCATAGCCTGCATGACATGTGCAGAGATAAAGCCAATCAGAGACTGGCGGGATTCTGTGACATCACCGCACTATATAAGTCCGGGCGCGACGCTTGGAGCTCATAACGCTCTCACTGAACTGATTAGGGAGGGTGCTGCCGCGGCTGTTTATGATAGCTGATACTAAAGAACTCATTTTTATACAGAGATTTTTGGGGGGTGTTTCAGCTTGTCTCAGTGACTGCTTCTCTTAACATTCTAATTCTGATTTTGTGGGATATTGGATCTGAAGTCCAGCAGGTGTCCAGTGCAGCTGCATATACAGTTTAACCTTCCTCTAGTGTTAGCTTTCTGTTACTCTTTCTTATGTTAACGGGTCGGTTTTGACCCGTGTCTTAAATCACCCCTAGGATACCCTAAAAACAGTTATTTATGATCCAATTTGTTTCTTACCTCTTAGTTACCTTGTTAGGGTTTCTCATCCATGGAAGGATTGATTTTAATATATTTGTTGTGGCCCCCTGGGTAGAGATGGGTTCGCTCACTTCGCCGAATTTCCCGACAAAAAATAACTTTGTTCCGAATTACTTCGGGACGAATCACGTTAAAAAACAGTTATTTCCAGGCTGCACAGAGCCTGCAGGGTGCTGTAGAACGGTGTGCCATGCTTAAATATGCAGAGGGAGCTTGGTTTGGTCTTCATACAATGTTGTGTTTTAGTATGACACGCACATGACTGCTGCTGCTCTTAGAATCGCTTCACTATAAAATTCCCTGGGCACTTAAGAGGGCAAAACTGACCAAAAAACTGAAGGGAGAATGTAGCCTGATAAAGGCATGGCAGCGACAGCTGGAAAAAAACAAGCTGAGGGCTCAGGTGGCAACATCAGTGACAGAGTGTGGAGGAGACAGCCACAGCAGCATGAGGTCAGAGAGTGGCACAAGGACATTCTGGAGGTGGCAAAAACCGGAGTAGGCCACAGAGTGGCAAAATTTGACACGTGTGGAGTTAAACGGCATCAACAGCAGTAGCAGCATGAGGTCAGACAGTGGCACAATGACAGAGTGTGTAGGTCACGGCAGCAGCTACAGCAGCAGCATGAGGTCAGACAGTGGCACAATGACACGTGTGTAGGTCACGGCAGCAGTCACAGCAGCAGCATGAGGTTAGACAGTGGCACAATGACACAGTTTTGTAGTCACGGGCAGCAGCAGCATAAAGGTCAACAGTGGCACAATGACATTCTGGAGGTGGCAAAAAACAGTAGTAGACCACAGATGGCACAATGACAGAGAGTGGAGGTGACGGTGGCGGGCAGCATGAGGTCAGACAGTGGCACAATAAACATTCTGGGAGGTGGAAAAAAACTGAGTAGGCCACAGAGTGGCACAATGAACAGAGAGTGGAGGGACCGTGGCAGCAGTATGAGGTCAGACAGGGGCACAATGACAGAGTGTGTAGGTCACGGCAGGCACTACAAGCAGCACATGAGGTCAGACAGTGGCAAAAATGACACAGTGTGTAGGTAAACCGGCAGCAGTCCACAGCAGCAGCATGAGGTTAACAGTGGCACAATGACACAGTGGTAGGTCACGGCAGCAGGCCAGCATGAGGTCGCCCGTGGCACAATGACATTTTGAGGTGGCAAAACAGTAGTAGACCACAGAGTGGCACAATGACAGAGAGTGGAGGTGACGGTGGCAGCAGCATGAGGTCAGACAGTGGCAAAATTGACTTTCTGGAGGTGCAAAAAACTGGAGTAGGCCACAGAGTGGCACAATGACAGAGAGTGGAGGTGACCGGGCAGCATTATGAGGTCAGCAGTGGCACAAGGGACAGAGTGTGTAGGTCACGGCAGCAGCCACACAGCAGTATGAGGTCAGACAGTGGCCACCAATGACAAGAGTGTGTAGGTCACGCAGCAGCCACAGCACAGCATTGAGGTCAGACAGGGGCACAATGACATTCTGGAGGTGGCAAAACAGTAGTAAACAGAGTGGAACAATGACAGAGAGTGGAGGTGACGGCTGCAGAAAGCATGAGGTCAGACAGTGGCACAATGACAGAGTGTGTAGGTCACGGCAGCAGCCAAGCAGCAGCATGGGGTCAGAGAGTGGCACAATAAAACAGTGTGTAGGTCCACGGCAGCAGCAGAAATGAGGTCAGACAGTGGCACAAATGACATTCTGGAAGGTGGCAAAAACAGAAGTGGGCCACAGAGTGGCACAATGACAGAGAGTGGAGGTGACGGCGGCAGGAGCAACGCATGAGGTCAGGAGTGGCCACAATGACACAGTGTGGATGTCATTGCACCAGCAACATCCGCAACATGAGGTCAGACAGTGGCACGACAGAGTGTGGAGGTGGGTGGCAATACCAGTCCCTGGTAAAGACGGTTGGTGGCAGATGGAAAACTGCAGCAGATGTGTGGCATCAGGCGGGTGGTGGCATCAGAATAGTGGCTGAGGCGGTAGTTTGAACCCAGACTTTATTTCTCACTGTTTGGGTGGGCGTCATGGCTGATGTAGCTGACGCCTAAGGCATTGGTGTGTGGAAATCCTGGTTCATCCACGCCTGATTCAACTTGACAAAGGTCAGTCGTTCCACATTTCCCGTGGACAAGCAGGTTCTCTTTGGGGTAACGATGGCCTCCGCCGCACTGAACACCAGCTCTGATGCCACACTACTGGCCGGGCAGGACAGCTTCTCCACTGCAAACTCGGCAAGTTGCGACCACACACCCAGTTTTGCTGCCCAGTAGTCCAGTGTATCTTCTAACTGGGGTGGCAGAGTGCTGTCAAAGTCAGCCACCACCTGTTGGTTCAGAGTCTGCTCCAGGTCCTGCGGCTGCTGCTGCTGCTGGCGACTGCCCTCCTCACTAGGCGGGTGAAGGAAGCTGCTCATCAGTGACTCCAGACTTAGGTTGCTGCTGATGGAGCTGGTATTGCTCCGACCCCCCCACCTTCCCCCAGCAGCTGTGGCAGTAGTACGTGAGCGCTGAAGAACCCCCCGGTCAGACCTGTCAGAGGAGGGACGATACCGCACATTGGCAGCGGCCAACTGACTACGGAGGATTTCCCTATAGGGTTTGAGTTTGTCCTCCCTCTCAATAGCTGGGAAAAAGGCTCCCATTTTGGACCGGTAGCGAGGGTCTAATAGGGTGGAGAGCCAGAAGTCATCCCTCTGCGGGATGGTGACCATTCGGCTGTCACTAGCCAGGCAAATCAGCATGCTGCGGGCCATCTGCACAAGTGACTCGAGGGGCTCCTGCTCCATCTTCACTGTATACTGCCACGTGCTTGCGGGTATCTGCCCTTTCTCCATCTACCCCCTCCAGCGCTCCTGCTCCTCCTCTCTTGTACCTGGGTAGAAAATCCACTCATTTTCACCAGACAATGCTTCTGCTCCAATGTCCTCCTCTCCCCTCCTCCATTTCAGTTCCCACCGGATCTGTGGCCGCGAGATGTAGTCGCACGTCTCCAGTCCCCTGCCCAGACAGATTTTTTCGCATCTGTTCCAGGACATGAAGCAGTGGAGTGACGTTATTCATCCGTAGTCTGGCGACTGACAAATAACGTGGCCCCCTCGAAGGGCCCCTCAACAAACGGAGGTGTCACGAAATGAGCTCCCACTGGCTGACATCAGATTTGTGGAAGACTTCAGTAACCTTTTCAAAAACCAGATTGAAACTTGGCATGCAGGGCCCCATGGACCTCCCTCCTCGGTGCAGCGCGGACACCATGTTACCTCCATTGTCCATCACCATGGTTCCGATTTGCAGTGGCGCGGAGAAAGCCACACATCAAATTCTTGCTGCATGACGCTGAGAGTTCCCTCTGTGTGACTTCGTTCGCCGGGGAAAGCCAGGTTTAGAACTGCGTGACACCGCTGTGCCCTACTCATGTGGTATGAGGGAAAGCATTACTTGTGGAGGCTGAGATGGTGGTGGTGGAGGAGGAGGAGGAGGCGGACATTGGCGAGGAGCCGCAGTTTTAAAACGTGGAGGAGAAAGCGGCGTCTCCTGTCCAAGTTGTTGGTGTGCCTGGGCAGGAAGCACATTCCCCCAGTGGGCCTTTTAAAGGACATGTACTGGCCCTGACCGTAGTTACAGCTCCGACGTTCACGCTGCCGTGCACCTTGGAACAAAAACCGATATCAAAAGGTCTGGCCCACCTTTTGTTCTTCATATTTATGAAGTGCTGGTACTGCCTTTTTGGAAAATAAAATTACGGTTTGGAACTTCCATTCGGCTCGGCACAAGCCATTAGTTCTCTGAACAGTGCAGAGTCCACAATTTGGAAAGGGAGGGACTGCATGACCAACAACTTGGACAGGAGCACGGTCAGCTG
This sequence comes from Phyllomedusa bahiana, assembly GCA_025379985.1. NCBI lineage: Eukaryota > Metazoa > Chordata > Amphibia > Anura > Hylidae > Phyllomedusa > Phyllomedusa bahiana. The sequence continues at coordinate 43,205 of JAODAL010024477.1, read as the reverse complement.
CTGCACCTTAGGATGGTTGGACGCATACTGTTGTCTCTTTGCAATCGCTCGCTGAACACTGCTGGCGCCAGGGAGTAGCAAGGAGCAGGAGCATCTGGACGGGAGATGATGTCAAAGAGAAACAGCCCCCTTCTGCAGAGGTGGTGAAGCCTTGAACTGGCTGCAATGGCATGCGTCCCCACTGGGCGCTGCTGTTGCTGCGGCGGCAGGATGGACCACCACATCTGAGCCACGTTTCTCCCAGTCCACCGGATGGTGATGTTGCATGTGTTGATGCAGGGCCGTGGTGCCAACATTAGCTCCCTGGCCACGCTTCACTTTCTGCCCACAGATTCTACATATACCCATATTCGGCTCCTCCGGTGTCTTAGCAAAGAACTGCCATACCGCCGAGTATCGAATTTTACCGTCAACGCTCCGCACTGAGTGACTACTTTTTTTTTAAACAATAAATTTTTATTGAAAGATTTTATCATATCAAAGTGCACAATAAATTGGGTATGTGAGGTAAGAGAGAAAAAAAAGTAAAATATACAAAACAATCTAAACGAAGATACCCAAAAGAAACAAAAAACAATCAGCCATGACTTCATACAACATAATAGAGCATTACAGAAAATAAGACAATACAAAGGTTACCACTTTTGACCAGTGAATCTCTGGCGTACGAGTAACATAATTATGAGTAGATACCTAATGTTTTGTTGAGGTGAAGGGCAATTAGCGGAACCATTTTAGTGACTATCTCTTTGTGCCGTGAAGTTGTGCATGTTTGGACGAGGACCAATGAGACCAATGAAGCTGCTGTTTGGGAACTAGGTGAGGAGGGATTGCAAGGCAATTCTCTGCGTGGTATTGATTATTAACCCTAGAGATGACCTCAGAAATGGAAAGCGGTGCAGGGCTTTTCCAGTTTGCTGCAATAACAGCCCTAGCAGCTATTAAAACATGAAATAGGACTGTGTGGTATTGTAGTGGAAAGGAGTGATATGAGAGGTCCAGAACTGCCATCTCAGGTGAGAGGGAAATAGTAGCTTGAAATAGCTCTGAAAGTAGGTGTTCTACAGCTTCCCAGAGCTTACGTACCGCTGGGCAGTTCCACCACATGTGTAGTAAGGTTCCACGAGAACCGCATGACCTCCAGCATCGATCCGAGTGGTCAGAGAACATGTGATTCAGTCTGCAGGGGGTAAGATACCAACGCAGCTGAATTTTTCTCATTACCTCTATATGATTAACACATCTAGAGAGTTTTTTCGACCTGGTAGCAGCAGACTCCCACTCTTCCTTTGTAAAATCTCTCCCCAACTCGGCCTCCCATTTGACAGCAAAAGCAGGTTTATGAGATACATTTGTCGATAATAGGGAGGAGTATATCAGGGATAGACCTCGTTCATAACCTTTTCTCCTAAGTAGAAAACTTTGAAATGGGGTAGGTGGATGAACTATTTCTAGGTCGTTCCATTTTTGTAATGAGTGTCGTATTTGCAGGTATATGTAAAATTGAGTATTGGGTAAAAGAAACTGGTTTTTCAGTTCTTCAAAGGATTTGAGCGTACCACCAGAGTAGAGGTCACCAATAGTAAGGATCCCTTTGTGTAGCCAGTGCGAGAGAGGGAGAGGTGGAGATTCCGCTAACAGGATGTCTAAGGGACAGGAGTGTTTCTGTATAGTAAGCCAGTGGTGGGGTGTAACGTACCTGTTCCACACTGTGGCTAAGTGGTTAAGAGTGGGAAGGTTAAACTTGGGCAAAGAAGTGCCCCAGGTGGAAGCTGCGAAGGCATTCTTAAGTGAAGTATGAAGGATTGAACGATCTTCTAGTGATGCCCAGCGTTGTGTCTCCGGAGCAGTCCAAAGCGTGGCGATAGGTTCAAGGACAGCTGCTATGTTATATAGTAGGAGGTTGGGGACTGATAAACCGCCTTTTGACAGGGGTAGATAGAGATGTGTTCTACTGACTCTTGGTCTCTTATGGGCCCAAATGAAGTGGAAAAGTGATTGCTGGAGTTTATTTAGAGCAGTTGTGGGAAATAGAAATGGAACTGTTCTCACCAAATAAAGGTATTTCGGGAGAAGCAACATCTTGGTTACTTGTATTCTTGCCATCCAGGAGAGAGGGAATTGATGAAGGCGGTTAATTTCTTCCAGAATTTCTGTAGTAACCATATTAAGGTTTACCTCGACTGTTCTATTGAAATCTGGAAAGATGCGTATACCTAGATATGGTACAGAGGAGGAAGACCATAAAAATTGGTGACTTGAAAGCTGGGTGGGCAAAGTCGGTGGGCAATGTATAGGAAGGGCTATAGTTTTAGCTGCATTGAGCTTGTAATATGAAACAAATGAGTACTGATTAAGGATCTCAAGAAGGGCTGGAACTGAGGACTCAGGATTCTGGCAAATGATCAGAATGTCATCGGCATATAAACTTATTTTGTGGACATCAGAGTTAATTGGAACTCCTGATATCCCAGGAGAGTTTCTAATACACTCCGCCAACGGCTCCACGCATAGGTCATATATGAGAGGTGAAAGGGGACATCCCTGTCGGGTTCCATTAGTGATCGGGAACGTTTTGGAGAGAAAGCCTGAGGAATAGACATTAGCCGTTGGTGAGGTATACAAGGCAAGGATTGCTTGTAGAAAAAGTCCACTAAAACCAAACTTCATTAGAACTGCTTTTAGATAAGTCCAATTAATTCTATCAAAAGCTTTCTCTCCATCGAGAGAAAGCAATACTGTGGGAATTTGTGATTTAGAGACGATGTGAAGAACATCAATTATTCTTCTGGTGCAATCTCTTGTCTGCCTTCCCTTAACGAATCCAGCTTGGTCAGAGTGGACTAGGTGGGGGAGGATATCATTTAGCCTGTGGGCGAGAATTTTAGAAAATAGTTTGATGTCGCTATTGAGTAGCGAAATGGGTCTGTAGTTAGAGATGATGTCTGTAGGTTTATTTGGCTTTGGGATTGTTGATATAGTTGCTTTAAGGAGTTCCGGAAGGGGGGCACCAGAGGTCATAATGGAGGTGAATACTTCTTTCAAGTGGGGGACTAAGAGTTCATTAAAAAGTTTATAGTATTCGTTGGTAAAGCCGTCTGGGCCAGGGGATTTGTTGAGTTTAGATTGGAAAATCGCTTTTTGTATTTCCTGATCGGTGATTGGGAGGTTTAAGAATTCCGACTGTGCAGGGGATAGCGTGGGAAGGGAAGTTAAGCTCAGGAATTTATTTATGTCCTCATTACTGACAGGAGGGTTAGATGTGTCTAATGAGATGTTATATAGCGATTGATAATAATCAGCAAAGGCATCTGAAATTTTTTGGGGATCATAGATTTTACCTTTAGATGGGCAGGTAAGATAAACTGTTTTAGATCTGATTCTCAGTTTCTTTACTCTGCGGGCTAGTAATTTCCCCGGCTGGTCCCCTTGTAGATAAAAATTGAACTTCAACTTTGCAAGACAATATTCATATTTCTGAAACAACATTGTCCGCAATTTGTTTTTAAGGTTGTTTAGTTTAGTTTTCAATAATGGATCAGGTGCTCTTTTAAGCTGGTTATCTAAGGACTTGATCTCCTCTAGGGTGTTGTTAAGCTCTTTCTCTCTTCTACATTTCTCCTTCGAGGCAATCCTTATACATATTCCTCTCATGAAAGCCTTATGGGCACACCATAAAATTTGTGGATCGGAAACTGAACCAGAATTAATATCGAAGAATTCTTTCAGCGCATCTTTTATATCAGCTACTAATTGAGGTGATTTTAGCAAAAAATTATTGAGCCTCCAGGGAGAAAAGGGAGGAAGCGAGATTTTGTTATTAAAAGTAAGGTAGATTGGCGCGTGATCAGACCATGTGGCGCAGCCTATATCAGAAGACCTTACGTTCATTAGGGCTGTTTTGTCGACCAGGAAGAAGTCGAGTCTGGAGTGGGAAAGTTTGGCTGCAGAGAAGAATGTAAAGTCCACCTCTGTAGTGTGTGAATACCTCCAGGGGTCATGGAGATCTTCCTCTAGTAGGAAGGACTTTAAGTCCAGTGTTTTGGCCCCAGATCCCTTGGAACGATCAATATTGCTGTCAACCACTATGTTAAAGTCCCCACATATGACCAAGTTTCCTTTAGCTATTTCTTTGGCTTTGGCTACTATCTTTGAGATAAAGGGTAATTGGTTCTGGTTCGGAGCATAAAGCGTTACTATAGTAAATATAGCAGAATCTAGGGTGCATTGTAGAATTATATACCGACCTCTAGGATCAATTTCAGAATGTATTAACGAAAAGGCTACAGTATCTTTAATAAATAAGTCTTTACCATCTGTTTTCGTGTCCGAACAAGAAAAGAATCAGTTTTGGAATTTTTTGTGTTTCAGACGAACTGTGTCTATTTGTTTCAAAATGGTTTCCTGACCACAGATCCCCTTCTGCTTTGGACCGCAAGGTCTCTCCAAAAGAGTGATCTCTTAAAGGGGGAATTGAGGCCATTGGTGTTAACTGAGAGAAATTTAATTCCCATAGTGGTGACTATAATGACCTGGTTGTGCAGCAACATTGAGCGACCACGGGGACATAGTATACATTATATTTGTAATGCAATCATAAGAACAACAGATAGGCATGGCATTAACCCAACATAGGCAAAGTAAAACAAAACCTGTAAGAACCAAATAGTGTAGGTAGAATGTAGGACCAAGACTATTCCCATTTGGGTGGGAACATGGGTAGCGGGGAAAAGTTCCGTGCATGGTACCTGAAGTGGGACCTCACGGATAGATAGGAATTGCTCGCTCAGACAGAGATAGAGCAGACTCCCAGCGGGTGCAGGGAATACTCGTGTCAGTCAGCAAATCAGTCATCCGGTGCTGGACATCGCCTGGTTCGCTTCTCGGACCAGAGAGGGGAGATAAGGTTAGGTCTGTTTTTGCTCTTGCCTAGAGGAGTATTAGTTGGGGTAGTCAGAAGATCCCATGACAGGAGAGCGTCTCGGAGTGCGGCAGGAGATGTACAGATGATAGTGTTGCTATCCTTTGAAATTATTAATTTAACAGGGAACCCCCAGTGGTATGGGATGTTATGTTCACGGAGTATCTTGGTAAGAGGGGCAAATTCCTTGCGCCGAAGCATCGTTCCTGCCGAAAGGTCTGGAAAAATCAACAAGTCCTTGAATCTGTCTGGTAGCAAGACTCCTCTGCGAAGGGTACGAAGTAGGTTGTCTTTTGTGCGGTAAAAGTGGATTTTGGCAATCACGTCTCGTGGCAACGAGGGTGAGATATGTTTGGGCTTAGGAAGCCTATGTATTCGGTCGACTGTGAGATCCAGGGCTGTGGCCTCCGGTAGAGCAATGGCCATAAGATCTTGTAGGAAAGGGAGAAGCATGTCAGAGGAAACCGACTCAGGAACACCTCTTATACGGATGTTAGATCTCCGAGACCTGTCCTCTAGGTCAAGAACTTTAGATGAGAGTTTTTGAACTTCATCCTCTAGAGCAGAATGCGAATCTATGAGGTGGTTATGAGATGTGGCGAACTCTGCCATTTTTGTCTCGATGTGATCTGTCCTAGAGACTAGTGATTGAATATCCCCTCTGAAATCATTCATCATCTGTTTGAAGTCACTTTGTAATTGCTCTCTGAAGGAAGAAAACAGTTGTCGCAATGTATTTTCTGTGTTATTAGGATTCCCAGAGCAATCCCGTTGTTCAGAGTCCATGGATTCCGCATGAGAGAAAGTGGGAGAAGAGGGAGGTAAACTGAGTGATCCTCTCAGAGATCTGGTTTGTGAGGATTGTTGGAAGAATTCAGTAAGTTTTGCCGGTTTTTTAGGTTGGTTTCTTTTAGAGGTACCTCCCATTCTGTTAAGTGGGTACCACGCAGGGAATGCGGAGATGGGAGGATACTGAAGTGTTGACACGGTCTGAATAGCCACAATAATATTGGTGTTATGGAGCGTCTAGTTTGTACACGCTTTTTTTTTTTTTTTTTTTTCTCTCTCTCCTTTCTTCCTTTTCACACTTTTGGTCTTAGTGAGAGACCTAGTATGATGCGGGATGAGAATGAGGGAAGGAATGTCTGATGTATAAGAATTGGACAGTGAACAGTCTCTTAGTCAGGTAATATCTTAATGGATACTGAAATGAGGATTTCTGAGACAGGCCTGTAACTGAGAGTAAGTCCAGCAGGATGTGGATGTCGGATAACAATGAGGACAGGCCCAGAAAGTTGTTGCTGGGTAGTAGTTTTTCAAGCTTGGTACAGCTGTGTCGGATGGTATTAAGTTACAGATTTGCGTAACTTAAGGGTAGGGATGTTGCATCCACCTTTATACAAAGCCCTGTTATGGCGGGAAAAATTTGCGGGCCTTCTGTGGTCACAAAGGAGCTCTTTGTCAGTGTGATTAGCCCGTTTATTAGCTCATTCGGCCAGAAAAGTCTTCTCAGCAGGGCTATGAGGACTTAAAGGACAGCTTTATTCCCTTTAGAAAAGGATTCAACACTCTTTCAGGTAACGCTGCGGCGTTAGCTCTCCTGTATGACCTGATATGTGTTCAAGGGCAATATGGCCGCCGGGGTTTCCAGCGCTCAGTATTCATTGCCGGGCCACTATGATGTAGTGAGGCTGGTGTCTGGCGTGTAGATCGGGGTGCATCTGCCGTCTGTGTACCCTCTGATAAGCCCGTGGTCACGGTGGAAGCCTGTGCAGCACTGCTATAATGACGGCTTTGCGCGCGTGCTGGCCGGGTATTTGTGGGCTGTATAGACGCCGGGTTATCACAAGCGGCTAGCGCTGTCAGAACTCACCGACGGCCTGCTTCAGCTGCGTAGTGCCGGCGCGCGGTGTGGGGATCAGGATGTCGCCGCCGCCTCTGTTTCTCCCGGTCTGCTGAGGATTGCAGTAATTACTCGCGTGAGGCTGCTTCCTGGGTCTGTGTAACCGCACGGATCAGCGTGCCTGCAGCTTGGATCCCTTCTCACCTGTGAGCAGCGTGTAGGGTTTTTTAGATAAATCCACGACCTCAGGGCGTTCTAGTTGTCTTCACCCCTCTCTGGGATAATAGTAGGTACTGGTAACATTTGCTGATGGTTTATTTGAGACGTTATTTTCACCAGCTGATGAGGAGCTCCCTTATCAGACAACCTACATCTTCAAGCACCAGGCCACGCCCCCCGCACTGAGTGACTACTACCGCCGCTGCCTCGCTGAGCCCCTGTGCCGCTACTTTCTTGGACCTGCGAAGCGGGTTTTTACCCCGTTGCCGCTTGGCTCCCGACCTCCCACTGCTGCTACCCTGCTGACTCACGGCCACACAACCCACTTGCTGGCTGCGCCGCTGCCTGATGTGCAAGCTGATGCCCTCTTCTCCTGAAGATGATGAAGCCCTTGCCTCACAAAGCTCCCAAGTGCGGTCGGCTACATCATCATCTGTGTTTCATCGTCACTGCTGTCCTCATCACCGGTCTTGGTATGCAGAGGCTGACCCCTCACAACATGACCTCCCATGCCACTTTCCACATCTATACTTTGCCGCCTACTGCAAGAAGCAGGGGATATTGGCCCCATTTCTTCGCTGCCAAGTAGCTGCTGACTGCCATCCTCAAATTGTTCATCCTCGCTATATAGTGGCGCTGAGCCCAGACCACATAGTAGATCTCTGACTGAGGGAACCGGATGGGACAGAGGCGGGTTGAGGACAGGTGAGGGCCGCTGACCCGCTCCCGGGCCATGCCAACTAAGGGTTGTGTCTGACGTTCCCACCGACTCTTGGCTGGGGTTGTCAGATATCATCTGGGAGGAAGTGGATGACCTAGTCAACCAATCAAGAACCCTTGGGTTGCTAGTCAGCACACGGCCGCTAGATGACAGCGGCAGTTGTGGCCTCACCGAGTGACCCCTGCTGCGACGTCCCCTTGCTGTGCTGCGACCTGGGCCTGCTCCAGGAATGTTTGTGCCACTGCCATTCGCAGGTGAAGAGCCTACCACCTCTCTGTCTGACATACTGTTTGTTCTAAAATGTACAGACACTGTTTGATGAAGATATCTGTATATGATAGGATAAATACACACCCTGTATTTGACTCCAAATGAACCCAGTAACAAGCTTGGGTAACCCTTGGATATAAATTGCGCTCCACAAATGACCAGGAAAAATGTACTTGTATGTGTCGTTTAAAAACACTGTGTATTTTACTGAACGTAAAAGCACAAACAGGCTAATTAACCTTCGGATATGAATTATGCTACAGAATTTCTTCTGTGGCGGTGAAAAACAAATTTTCTTTTACTGTGTAAAACTGCAGAAAAATGATTAATTAACCCCTGTATTTAAATTGCGCAAAATAATTGAGCAACAAAACACGACGAGCTTTGTAGCGTTTTACCATGGCGTGTTTTCAACGCTACACAACAAGAGAAAAAATTGTAATTAACCTTCGCTTGTGAATTAGGCTACAGGAAAAATTTATTTTTTGGCGGTGAATGATGGTTTATTTTAGTCACCACAGCAGAAAAACAACGCTTAATTAACCCCTGGATGTAAATTGTGCCAAACAATTGAGCAACCACAAACTACTAGCTTTGTAGCGTGTTACAATGGCGTATTTTTGACGCTACACAACAAGAGAAAAAATTGTAATTAACCTTCGCTTGTGAATTATGCTACAGGAAAATTTTATTTTTTTGGCGGTGAAAAAGACGGTTTCTTGGAGTCACCACAACAGAAAAACAATGCTTAATTAACCCCTGGATGTAAATTGCGCCAAACAATTGAGCAACCACAAACTACGAGCTTTGTAGCGTGTTACAATGGCGTATTTTTGACGCTACACAACAAGAGAAAAAATTGTAATTAACCTTCGCTTGTGAATTATGCTACAGGAAAATTGTATTTTTTGGCGGTGAAAAAGACGGTTTCTTGGAGTCACCACAGCAGAAAAACAATGCTTAATTAACCCCTGGATGTAAATTGTGCAAAAGAATTGAGCATCCACAAACTACTAGCTTTGTAGCGTGTTACAATGGCGTATTTTTGACCCTACACAACAAGAGAAAAAATTGTAATTAACCTTCGCTTGTGAATTATGCTACAGGAAAATAGTATTTTTTGCTGGTGAAAAAGACGGTTTATTTTTGTCACCACAGCAGAAAAACAACGCTTAATTAACCCCTGGATGTAAATTGCGCAAAAGAATTGAGCAGCCACAAACTACTAGCTTTGTAGCGTGTTACAATGGCGTATTTTTGACGCTACACAACAAGAGAAAAAATTGTAATTAACCTTCGCTTGTGAATTATGCTACAGGAAAATTTTATTTTTTGGTGGTGAAAAAGACGGTTTCTTGGAGTCACCACAGCAGAAAAACAACGCTTAATTAACCCCTGGATGTAAATTGCGCAAAAGAATTGAGCAGCCACAAACTACTAGCTTTGTAGCGTGTTACAATGGCGTATTTTTTACGCTACACAAACAGAGAAAAAATTGTAATTAACCTCGCTTGTGAATTATGCTACGGAAAATTGTATTTTTTGGCGGTGAAAAAGCCCGGATTTTTTGGGAGCACCCACAGCAAAAAAAAAACGAAAAATTTAACCCCTGGATGTAAATTTGCGCAAAAAAATTGAGCAGCCAAAAATGAATTTTGGAAAATTTGTATTGAAAAAAAACGCTGTTTCTATTAAATAATAAACAGGAATTGGCTTAGTTTCCCCCTTTGGGGATATTCAATGTCCCTTGTGACGGGAAGCATTAAAATTTTTAAAAGAAACGACTTCAGATCCAAAAACACCAAAAAAATCAGAAAAAAAAACATTAAAGAAGCAGTCCCTGAACAAGCTAAAGACCCCCCCACAAAAATCCCCTTAAATAAAAATCATTTTCTTCAGTAAGAGCTTTTAAACACCAGCCCCCCTAATCATTAAACAGGGGAAGAGGGGTTGAGCCCCCAAACATCGCCCCAACCGGGGAACTTAAAAAGTAGCGGTGACGTCACAGAATCCCCCCGGCCCTCTGTTTGGGCTTCTCTCTGCAAAAAGTCTTTGCGGGCTTTTCCCTTCTTCCTCCCAGAGGGCTTTCCCCCATGAAACCCCCATGTGTTTCGCAGTCATTTTATAAAATCAAAAGCACACTTCTTTTTTAAACCGCCGAATTCCTCCAAACTTCGCTTGGGTTCAAAAACCAAAAGTTTTCCTAAAATTCTAAATAAATTTCCATTTCCCGTTAGAATCAATTCCCCATCTCTTAACCCCCGGGGCCTTTCATTTGAGGGGCGAAACCCTTCATTTTAAAATAAAAAAATTTATTTTAAAATGAACCAAAAAGAGAATAATATAAACTTAAAAAAGTTTTGTTATTTCCCTGACTTTTTATTTAAAGGGGTTTTTAGAAAACATTTTTAAATGTAAAAAAAATATACAATATATTTTTTAAAAAAAATTATTAATTTCTAGAACATCATGGTTTACGGGTAAATTTTTGACCCAAAACAACAACTTTATAAAAAAGGGGCAAAAAACTGATTATTTTTTTTTTATAGAACTTTAATACAAAAAAAAGATAAAATTATATTAACTTTAAAATGGGCAAAAAATAATAATAAGTAGCTTTTTAGTAAAACAAACAAACAACAATAAATCAAAAAAATTTAAAAAACCCCAACAGAAATCAAGTATTAAGTTTTAGATGCATTAGAAATTTAGATGCATTTGGCAAAAAGTGACATTTTTTTGTGTTTTTTCTTTGCAGAGGAAATTTTTTGCAGGCCGAAGCACGATTGTTTGTAAATTCTGTCCTTATTGCTGGGGCAGACCTGACACCCTCTTTTTTTTTAAAAACAGGGGTCTCACGGGGGTTGGGGCTGTTATGGTTGATTTTTTGAGGCAGGGCGGTTGAGGAGGATGGGGTGAGATGCTCTTTGGTTGCTGGGGGCGAAGCACTTTTTGAGCTTTTGGAGTTGTGGGAAAAAGGCTGCAGCGGCTGGGTTTTGGGGGAAACCCTTTTCCCCTTTGGTCAATGTGGGGCCTTGCCCAAGGATCTTCCTTTTTCCTCAAAAACATTCTCCGCTTTTTTTTTTCTTTAAATTTCCCACCCTTTGGGTGAATGTGGGTCCACAACAAAAATTTCATTGTATGCTGACACAAACAAGGATGTTGGAAAAAAACAAAACCCTTTTGGGCCCTCTCCTAAATCATCTCGCTTTGGGAAGTGTAGGTGGCAGTCAGCTTGTCCAGGTGTCGCTCCTCCCTTTTTTTTTGTTTTAGTCCCCGGATATTCGGGCTTTTTGTTTACTTCCTGATGACACAGCTGGGGATCTTTGTGAAGTGTGGGGCATCAGTACCGACATTCCTTTGTTTTTTGGGGCATAAAGGGAAAAAAGGGGCAAATGGTGGTGTCCCGGGAAAAAAAAACTTTGTTTTGGGGCCCTGTCCTCCTCTGCAAAATTTCAGCGGGCAACTCAGGTTTTTGGTTTTTTTTCCCCTGTGCCCACCATGGTGATTTTTTCCTTTCCCGAGAATTCTTTTCCAAGGGGCAAAGCTGGGAAAAAAAATTTTTCCCCAAGTAATTTTTGTGACCCTTGGGAGTCCAGTAAATCATATCGAGAAAATACAAATTTTTCCCTTTTTTTTTTTCAGGGATCCGCTTTTCAGACTTGCCTGTTTTAAATTCTGAAAATTTCCCTGCATACTTTCTTTTTTTCATCACGGGTGCCCAATTTTTTTTGCCGGTATTTGCCTTGGGTTACTTGGCATTTTTATTGCCGGAAAGGGGGATTTTTTCCCCGTAAAGGGGGAAAAAAGTCCGCTACTGTTTACCTCTGGGCCCCCCGGGTTTAATATCAGTGGAAGGAGCGCACCCATTTCCCCAAACATCCCGATGGGGGCAAGTTTGGGCCCGATTTTTTTCGGTGTCTGTTGTCAAAACTGAGGACTCTTTATTTTCATTTGAAACTTTTAAAAAGGGCATTGTTGCCCGGAAAATATTCCGGGCCCTTTTTATGTGTCCCCCAAAACCCATCAGTGGCCCCATTTCAGGATTTTAAAACTCCAGCAAAAGGGGAAGAACACCAATGTAGGGGATCCAGGGGCAAACATCAGAAAGGGCATTCCAATTTTTCCGTGGACCTTTTTTTTTCCCCAAAGGGGGGTCATTGGGAATAAAAGCTTTTTTTTTGAAAAATGGCATAAACAGATCAAAAAAGCTTTAAGTCACTTTTCTCTTGTCACAGCAAACCTTGTGATTCCCCGGGGTCCCCTTATTTTTTACATTTTTCAGCATCTGCCCTGCCATGTACAAACCCGGAGGAAATGAGCCCAAATGATCTTTGCCCCTTTTGGATTTGAATCTTTCAGCCGGGGGCAGCTTCAGCACCCGGGGACCTCCTATCAGACTGATCAAACGTTTTTGTGCTTCCGGGTTATACTCCACATCAAACTTCCCCCCTCAGAAACCTGTTCATCTGTATCAGTTTGCTGCTGTTTTGTCCTCTGATTCATTATCACCCCAAATATAATCCAGAATTTGGGCCCTTTTCATCAAACTTTTCATTGTTGCCAAGGGGGTAAAAAAAAGGGTGTAAAACCCTGCAAATACCAACTTAAGCGATTTGACCCTACAAACCTGGAAAATGTTTCCCCAACTCAAGTTGTTGGGGGTAGAGCTGGGGGTGGGGCTTTTTGGTTTATATTGTTTTTTTTGAAATTCATTTTTGGGGCTTATTTTTGTTTTTTTTTCCTTTTTATATAAGACCTGGGGTCGAAATTTATCCCAACAACACAAATGTTAAAATTTTAAAAAAGAGCATTTTAAAATTTAAATAAAAAAAGTTTTTTTTTTATTGTATTTTTTTTTAAAAATAAATTCCTGAAAAAGTCAAAAAAACCTTTATGCAATAAACAAAGGGATGTAAATTTTTAAAGCATTTAAAACCTAAAAAGGGTCGGTCCAAAGGGCCCTAACAAAAAAGAGGAAGGTTTTAAAAATACGCTTTACAGCACATTGAATATCCCCCAAAGGGGTCAAGCCTTTCCTGTTGTATTCAATTTTAAGGAAAAAACGTTTTTTTCAATCAAATACCACTTCATTTTTTTGGGTCTTTAATTTTTTTCGGGAAAAAACATACAGAGGTTTAAATTAAAACGTTGTTCTGCTGCTGTTTTGGGGGACTAAAAAAAAACCGTTTATTTCAACCCCCCCAAAAACACATTTTTTTTTTGTAGCCAAAAATTCACAAGCAAAGGGGAAAATACAAAGTTTTCCTCTTTTGTGTACGTAAAAAAAATGGGCCCTTGGGAACACCTACCCAAAACCCCGAGTTTTTGGGTTTCTCAAATTTTTTAGCGCAATTTACATCCAGGGGGTTTAAATTTAAACGTTGTTCCGCTGCTGTGGGGGATTAAAAGAAACCGTTTATTTCACCCCGGGCCCCCAAAAAATACATTTTTCCTGTAGCATAATTCACAAGTGAAGGTTAATTACAAGTTTGTCTCTTGTTGTGTAGCGTAAAATACACGCCATTGTAACACACTATAAAGCTAGTAGTTTTTGGCTGCTCGATTGTTTTGCGCAATTTACATCCAAGGGTTAACTAAGTATTTTTCTACAGTTGTACTCAGTAAAAGAAACTTTGTTTTTCACCACCAAAGAACAAATTCTGTAGCATAATTCCTATCCGAAGGTTAATTAAGCCTGTTTGTGCTTTTATATTCAGTAAAATACACAGAGTTTTTAAACGGCACATACAAGTAAATTTTTTCCTGCCCATTTGTGGAGCACAATTTATATTTAAGGGTTACCCAAGCTTGTTACTGGGTTCATTTGGAGTCAAATACAGGGTGTGTATTTATCATATACAGATATCTTCATCAAACAGTGTCTGTACATTTTAGAACAAACAGTATGTCAGACAGAGAGGTGGCAGGCTCTTCACCTGCGAGTTACAGTGGCACAAACATTCCTGGAGCAGGCCCAGGTCGCATCACAGCAAGGGGACGTCGCAGCAGGGGTCACTCGGTGAGGCCACAACTGCCGATGTCATCTAGCGGCCGGGGTTTGTTCAGCAACCCAATGGTTCTTGATTGGTTGACTAGGTCAACCACTTCCTCCCAGATGACATCTGACAACCCCAGCCAAGAGTCGGTGGGAACGTCAGACACAACCCTTAGTTGGCATGGCCCGGGAGCGGGTCAGCGGCCCTCACCTGTCCTTAACCTGCCTCTGTCCCATCCAGTTCCATCAGCCAGAGATCTACTATGTGGTCTGGGCTCAGCGCCACTATATAGCGAGGATGAACAATTTGAGGGCAGTCAGCAGCTACTTGGCAGCGAAGAAATGGGGCCAATATCCCCTGCTTCTTGCAGTAGGTGGAAAAGTATAGATGTTGAGAGTGGCATGGGAGGTCATGTTGTGAGGGGTCAGCCTTTGCATACCAAGCCCCGGTGATAAGGACAGCAGTGACGATGAAACACAAATAGATGATGATGTAGCCAACCGCATTTGGGAGCCGGGTGAGGCAAGGGCTTCATCATCGTCAGGAGAAGAGGGCGTCAGCTTGCGCGTCAGGCAGCGGCGCAGCCACCCAATTTGGTTGTGTGGCCGTGAGTCAGCAGGGTAGCAGCAGTGTGAGGTCGGGAGCCAAGCAGCCCCGGGGTAAAAAACCGCTTCGCAGGTCCAAGAAAGTAGCGGCACAGGGGCTCGCGAGGCAGCGGCGGTAGTTATATCTCAATGCAGAGCGTTTTATGGTAAAATCCGTTACTCGGCGGTGTGGCAGTTTCTTTGCTAAGACACTGGAGGAGCCGAATATGGGTATACAAATATGTAGAATCTGTGGGCAGAAAGTGAAGCGGGCAAGGGAGCTAAGTTGGCACCACGGCCCTGCGTCAACACATGCAAACATCACCATAAGGTGGCCCCTGTGAAAATGTGGCTCAATTGGTGGTCCATTTCCTGCCACCCGCAGCAAAACAGCAAGCAGCAGCGCCCAGTGGCACGCATGCCATTGCAGCCATCAAGGCTCCCACCACCTCTGCAGAAGGGAGCTGTTTCTCTTTGACATCATCTCCCGGGCCAGATGCTCCTGCTCCCCGCTACTCATGGCGCCAGCAGTCGTTCAGCAGGGCGATTGCAAAGAGACAACATATGCGTCCCAACCACCTAAGGTGCAGAAGCTGGCCGTGCTCCGTCCAAGTTGTTGGTACTCTGCAGTTCCCTTTCCCTTTCCAAATGGTGGACTTTTGCAAAACCCTTCAGAGAACTAATGGGCTTGTGCCTGAGCCGAGATGGAGAGTTCCAAGCCGTAATTTCTTTTCCAAAAAGGCAGACCGCACTTCATAAATATGTAGAACAGAAGGTGGGCCAGTCCTTGACATATCGGTTTGTTCCAAGGTGCACGGCAGCACAGACGTGTGGAGCTGTAACTACGGTCAGGGCCAGTACATGTCCTTTACAGGCCATTGGGTGAAGGTGCTTCCTGCCCAGGCACACCGGTGTCACGCAGTTCTACACCTAGCTTGCCTCGGCGAACGAAGTCACACAGGGAAGGAACTGCTCCGTGTCATGCAGCAAGAAATCGAAGTGTGGCTTTCTCCGTGCCAACTGCAAATCGGAACCATGGGGGACGGACAATGGGAGGAACATGGTTCCGCACGCACCGAGGAGGGATGGTCCCCAAAGCGCCCTTTCATGGGGCATGTGTTTTAATCTGGTTGTGAAAAGGTCCTGACGTCTTCCACTGATCTTCAGACGATTCTGAAAACGGCCAGGGACGTGTGCATGCACTTTCCATTCCTACAAAGCCAGGAACACCCCCCTCCGAGTTTTCAGCGGCAGAACGGCCTCCCCCAACACACTCTGATATGCGATTTTCCACCGTTGGAATTCCAGCCTGCACATGTTGGACCGACTGTATGAACAGAGAAAGGCCATTAACGATTTCTTGATGATCCAGGCGGATCCTGGATCCTGTGTAACTTTGAAGTCAGCCAGTGGCAGCTCATGCGTGACACCTGCGTTTGTTGAGGCCATTCCCAAAGGGGTCCACGTTATTTGTCAGTCCCCAGGACTACGGGAGAATAACGTTTCCACGCTTCATGTCCTGGAACAGATTGAAAAAATCTGTCTGGGCGGGTACTGGAGACGTGGGACTAATTGGGGCCCCAATAGTCCGGGGGGACTGAAAGGAGGAGGGGAAAAGGACTTTGGAGCAAACATTGCGGTGAAATGAGTGGTTTTCTACCCAGGGAAAAGAGGGAGAGCGGGAGCAGCGGAGGAGGTAGAGGGGTGGGGAAAGGGGCAGATGACCGCAAGCACCGTGGGCAGTATACAGTGGGATGGGGGCAGGGACCCCCCGGAGTCCTTTGCAAGGGCCCCAGCATGCTGATTTGCCTGGCTATACAGCCGAAAAGTAAGCATCCGGCAGGGGGAGACTTCTGGTCCCCCCTTTTGGGACCCTCGCCAGGCCCAAAAGGGGACCCTTTTTTCCCCTTAGAGGGGACAAATCAAATTTAAAAGGGAAAAGAATATTTTGGGTGTAGGGGATGTTTTAGGGGGGGGGGGGGGGGGGGGGGGGGGGGGTTGGGGGGGGGGAGGGGGGGGGGGGGGGGGGGGGGGGGGGGTTTGGGGGTTGGGGGGTGTTGTGGGGGGATTTTTACCCCCAAGGGAAAAACCCCCTTTTCCCGGAAATGTGGAACGACGCCTTTGTCAAGATTAATCAGGGGGGATCGGGCCGGTTTTTCCCCACCCAATGCCTTGGGGGCGACTAATCAGCCGGGGGGCCCCACCCATACTGTGAGAAAAGAGTTGGGTTTTAAAATACCTGCCCAGCCACTATTGATGCTGCCCCGCCTATGCCAACTCTGGGCGGTTCTCCACTGCCCAAACCATCTTTACCAGGGACTGGTATTGCCCCCCCAACTACACACTCTGTCATTGTGCCACTTTATGACCTCATGCTGCTGCTGCTGTTGCTGGTGCCGTGACATCCACACTGTGTCATTGTGCCACTCTCTGACCTCATGCTGTTGCTCCAGCCACCATCACCTCCACTCTCTGTCATTGTGCCACTCTGTGGCCTACTAATGTTTTTGACACTCTCTGACCTCAGGCTGTTGCTCCTGCCGCCGTCACCTCCACTCTCTGTCATTGTGCCACTCTGTGGCCTACTACTGTTATGCTACCTCTAGAATGTCATTGTGCCACTCTCTGACCTCATGCTGCTGCCGCCGTCACTTCCACTCTCTGTCATTGGGCCACTCTGTGGCCTACTACTGTTTTGCCACCTCCAGAATGTCATTGTGCCACTGTCTGACCTCATGCTGCTGCCATCGTCACCTCCACTCTCTGTCATTGTGCTACTCTGTGGCCTACTACTTTTTTTGCCACCTCTAGAATGTCATTGTGCCACTCTCTGACCTCATGCTGCTGCCGCCGTCACCCCAACTGTCTGTCATTGTGCCACTCTGGGCCTACTACTGTTTTTTTGCCACCTCCAGAATGTCATTGTGCCACTCTCTGACCTCATGCGTCCCCGCCGTCACCTCTACTCTCTGTCATTGTGTCACTCTGGGCCTACTACTTTTTTTGCCACCTCCAAAATTTGTCATTGTGCCACTGTCTGACCTCATGTTTGCTGCCACCGTCACCTCCACTCTCTGTCATTGTGCCACTCTGTGGCCTACTACGTTTTGCCAACCCCAGAATGTCATTGTGCCACTGTCTGACCTCTTTGCTGCGGGCCTGTGGCTGCTGCCGTGCCCTCCACATTGTGCCCATTTGCCACTCTGTGGCCTACTCCTGTTTTAGCCACCTCCAGAATGTCATTGTGCCACTGTCCTGCCCTCATCCCTGCTGCTGTGGCTGTTGCCGTGACCTACAAACTGTGTCATTGTGCCACTCTGTGGCCTACTCCTGTTTTTGCCACCTCCAGAATGTCATTGTGCCACTGTCTGTCCTCATGCTGCTGTGGCTGCCGCCGTCACCGCCACACTCTGTCACTGATGTTGCCACCTGAGCCCTCAGCTTGTTTTTTTCCAGCTGTCGCTGCCATGACTTTATCAGGCTCCATTCCCCCTTCAGTTTTTTGGTCAGTTTTGCCCTCTTAAGTGCCCAGGGAATTTTATAGTGAAGCGATTCTAAGAGCGGAGGCAGTCATGTGCGTGTCATACTGAAACACAACAATGTATGAAGACCGAACCAAGCTCCCTCTGCATATTTAAGCTTGGCTCTACGTTCTACAGCACCTTGCAGGCTCTGTGCAGCCTTGAAATAGCTATTTTTTAACGCGATTCATCCCGAAGTAATTCGGACCGAAGTTATTTTTGTCGGGAAATTCGGCGAAGTGACCGAACCGAATTTTTAAGAATTTTTCCCATCTCTAGTTGTTATCATCTTGGAATACTGCCATACGGCCAAGTTTCTGTATGGAGGGGACTATGCTCACAGTACATTTTGGAATTCACGATTCCCTCAATGAACTGTAGCTCCACACAAATTGGGCACAGTTTGTCCATTTTCACTGTGGGGTGTACTCACTTTTGTTTCCAGCAGTTTAGATTATTTATGGCTGTGTGAGTTTTTTTGAGGACTTGCCAAATTTATACTGTTATACAAGCTGTACACTGACTACTTTACATTGTATCAAAGTGTCATTTCTTCAGTATTGTTCCATAAAAAGGTATACTAGAATGTTTACAAAGATGTGAGGATTGTATTCACTTTTGTGAGATACTGTATATCCCCATCACTCCCTGGCATCTGATAGAGAAGGATGTACTCCATCGCTTTCTAGAAGTTGTACTTACTTTTAACACTTTCCCTTCAATCAATTTTAATTATTTGCAATAAACTGCACACAGAGTTTTGCACAGCTTAAAAAGACAACAATTCGGTATGTTTTCATGCTGGGATTTTTTATTTAAAGTAAAATTAATATTATGGCAAAAAAATAATAGAAACAGTTCACTTTTAGAGACTTGAATTTAACTAAAATAACGTCAAATGAAATACATTAAAAACAAATCATTTTGCAACATTACGTTGTCTAGGATCATGTTTGCCCTTGTAAGCCTGTTTCATACTGCAGAGTACACCAAAGAACCTGTCATTACATGCATTTCATTTTCCTCCTTTTTTCTTGATTTGGAACTCTCAATAGTTTTTATGACTCTCAGCTTTTTATTTCAACTAAAAACATCTTAACACTTCAGTATAGTATAACTGCCAGTACAACCAACGTAGACACATCACTAATGAAGGTGCCAAGTACATCATCTCAATGGTAGCTTGACATGAAAAATGACCCCTTCATTAAATCGTAAACTTTTACTACAGTTAGTTTATTAGAAACACGCCTGTCATTGTAAATCTTGTATATACGACTGCATACAATCCAGAACCTTTAATTAAATGCACTTCTTTTTCTTTCTTCCTCTCTAATTTGGTCACTCTCAGTATTTTGTTTAGTTTCTTATTTCAATTAAAAAGTAAAAACCTTAACACTACAGTAAATTATAACTACTAATACCGCCAGCTACATCCTGTTTCTAATGAAGGCACCACGTACATCACATCAATGGCGTCATGAGATAAAAAGGCACCTTCATTGAAGCATTAGAATGATCTTGTTATAGTGCAGCATGATTTTTTACTAGGAAATGATTTTCAAATGTAACATTTACAGTTTCAGAACAAAAGTGTGACATGCAAAGAATAAAGAAAAGGTGATATAAAGTAAAATATATTTTGTACCTGCTGGTGATATCAATATTGCAGGCTCTTTCATGTAAGATGTGCATTATAAGAGGAAATATTTTCAGGATTTTACAACACACCAGTGATAGCTTAAAAGCTTAAATGAAAGATTCCTTCAAGTTACTGAGAAAGATCTATGTCATTCCTTTAAATATTTAACTTGAAATTGTAATTGCCTGTGACAATACACTTGATAAGTCAGTAGTCATCAATCAGGTCCAATGTTTCAAGGCATTATATGAATTTTGAATTGATGTGTACCATTCTTTTTACCTTGGTAAGAATAATAATTAATCTCTAGTGGTTAGCTGTCATCCGGTCAGATTCACAAGTGCTGTAGGTCTACAACAAGATGCAGATGGTATTGTGTATCATCTGAATGTGGCTTTCACATTTTTATACATTTTGGAAATTTGCTGTTAAATAATCTATTTTAAAAACATGAAACATAAGCTTTAAAGCATAAAAAAGAACAATGAATGGTAAAAATCCACATCAAGCATCAAAAGCTATCACATTTTAACATATATTCCCATCCTTCTTCAACTACCTCCCAGTACAAAAATGATTTAAAGAAAACCCTGTTATATTACTATAATGTTGGATTCACATTTTCACTAGTGCTATTTTTTTTGCAGTTTTGACTCTGGTTTTCTACAGTACAGTATGACATTTTTTAAACCCTTACCGACATTGGATGTATAGGTACGTCCTAGTGTGGGTGAGAGCTATGTAGCAGGATTGTGGAGTAATCCCACTACATAGTCAGCAGGTGCTGGCTGCTAATTGCAGCTGACACCAGTCGGTAACAGCACAGAATGGAGCCGGCTCCATACCGTGTTGCTTAACTCCTTACATACCGCATTGATTGCGGTCGCAGCATCTAAGTGAATGAGAAATGGTTTTGCGCACCGTTTCTCACTCCGATGGGAGCCCAGCGGCAAGACTGATCGGTTTACATTGCAGCTTTTGAAGACTTTCTTCGCTGCAATGTATTCAGTTTTACTACGTCGTGCCTCAGGCAGGCAGTAGTAAAATAACCATTTTTGTACACCCTATTGCATTGTTTATACAATGCAGTAGGCTGTATTAATGATCATGTCCTTTAGTCGTCAAGCATCCTAGTTAGACTCAATGTTAAAGTATAAATAAATAAATAAATAAATAATGTTGTAAAGTATAAAAATAAAAAAAATAAAGTTCAAATCACCCCCCCCTTTTGCCATTTTACAAATAAAAAATAAAACAATAAAAAGTTACACCTAATTCATATTGCCGTGTTGTCCATAAAAAGTCCAGTCTATTAAAATATACTATCATTTATGCCGTATGCTGAACACCGTGAAAGAAAAAAGAATCCAAATGCCAAAAATTATGTTCTCTTTGTTCATTTCACTTTCTCTAACACTTGGAATAAAAGTGATCATAAAAAAGTTGCATGTATTTCAAACTGGTACTAGTAAAAAGAATACTTCAGTCCGCAAAAAATGCACCCTCAGTCAAGTCCATAGATAGAAGAACAAACTAGTTACTGGTCACAGAAAATGGTGCTGTGGCAAAAATTTGAAAAATAGAAAATGCTTACATTTTTATGGTACCAAAACAGAACAAAAACCTTACATGTTTGGTATTTTCAAATCTGTATTAACCAGTAGAATACAGATAAAATGAAAACCCCCACAAACATGGTGCAAGTAAGTTTTTCTCACATTTTGCCCCACTTAAAAATTTTTTGACGTTTCTCAGTATATTCTATGGTACAGTTAATGACATCATTAGAAGGAATATCTGTTCCGCAAAATAAAACCCCTCATATATCTAGATACATGAAAAAAAATAAAAATGTGATAACTTAGGCAAGAAAGGGAAGATCTCTCCTTAGGGAGAGCGCCTATATAGGCGTGTTGAGATTCAAAATTGCCTTTTGCACTCCATGAAGCATCTGCATTTTAGAAGCATCTGCATTATGGGAAAGAAGCTGAGAAGCTCAAGCGCCCTCTGTTGGATGTAACAAATCCTCAATTTGCTTTTTACCCACTGGGTCTTTGAAAAGAAAAAGGAATATTTAGCCAAGCCAGTATCACCCATTTGTATACATCCGTTTTGGGGTGCTTGCCCCTCATCAGCACAGAGCAGAGTAATGCTGGCTTTGCTGAGTGAGAGGCAATGCGTAGCTCTGAAAGGGAAGATCTTTCCTTAGGGAGAGCGCCTATATGGAATTGAGGATTTGTTACATGCAACAGAGGGCGCTTGAGCTTCTCAGCTCCTTTCCCATAATGCCTTGTGATATGTAGATGTTTCGTGGAGTGCAAAAGGCAATTTTGAATCTCTATAGGCGCTCTCCCTAAGGAGAGATCTTCCCTTTCTGAGCCACTCATTGCCTCCCACTCAGCCAAGCCAGCATCGCTCTGCTCTGTACTGATGAGGGGCAAAGACCCCGAAATGGCTGTATACAGATGGGTGATGCTGGCTTGGCTAAATATCCCTTTTGCTTTCCAAAGACCCAGTGGGTTAAAGCAAATTGAGGATTTGTTACATCCAACAGAGGGTGCTTGAGCTTCTCAGCTCCTTTCCCATAATGCCTTTTGATAACTCAGGAAAGGCAGAGAAGAAAAAATGGCGAGAAGGGGTTAAGAAGTTTTATTCTTTCTACAATGACGTGTGTCAATAATGTATTAAAAGGTATCCCCAAAAAAAATGACCCATAGTAATACTGATAAAGCGATGTTCTGTAACAATAAAAGTAGAAAAGGTAGTTGGCAAAAAAATTGTTTCTAATTATCTAAATGATGCATGTGTCTTAGTAAATCTGGTGCACTTGAAATTATCTGGCTGTTTCAATTTTATTTTAGCAACAACTTGAGGCAGTTAAATATTTTTTTGCACTACTTAAAAAGAACAGCTAAAATAATACCTACATTTTTCCAGTTTTTATGAATATTTACAAAGTTTAAGTCTCAAATATACTTTGAAATGTAAGAAAAGAGGAATTTAACAAGTTAAGATGAATACAATAATGGATTAATTTTGATTTAACAAATTAAATCTAGATTTTTGACTCTTCAAAGTAGCCCACTGTAGCTGATAACAGCTTTACATCATCAAGGATTTCTTTCTACAACTGCATTTAGATATTGTTCAGAATTTTTTTTACCAATATTCTTAGATAAGTTCCCACAAATGATCTACAATTGTAGGTTGCTTTGCTTATATCCATCTATGAAGTTGATCTGAAACAAGCTCAATGGGGTTTAAATGGATTTTCTCATCACTGGCTTTTGCAGACTTGAGCTGTTGATCTCTCTTACAGCTTCAAATCCAAGGGTGGGTCTCTCCTCACAGGAGGCGTGTCTTCCCTCACTGAAGAGTTGTGACATCTTCATTCTGTGTGAGCAGTGGAAGGGAGAGGATGTCACAGCTCTGCAGACCTCTTGCAATGGTGTTCATGTCTGCAGAGCTGACAGCTCCTATCTAGGCTGCAAAAGCTCCATGTAAGTAAAACACTTGCATTGCTGTAAACAGTTATTCACACAGCCTGAACTGATGAAACAAATGTGAGAAATGTACTCTGCTCCCCCTCTGTTATCAGACAGGAGGTAGGGGGGAGCAGAATATATATGGCTGTGTTATATAGGGGGGTGAGTAAATCTAGCAGCAGCTATATAATCAGTAATTGAGCTGGGAGATGAGCATAAATGGGCTCAGAGATCCTTTATTATACAGACACACTCATCATAGAAAGCTGAGGCACCTAGTTTCACTTTCAATTTTCACAGCTCACAGGGGAGTAAGCACAGAGTGCAGGCAGACAATCACAGCACAGGGGGTGTGTCCCATCCAGGGGGCGTGTCCCAACATGTTGAATTAAATATCAGCCAGTCAATCACAGAAAACCAGGCGTGGCCTGAACACAGGCTACCGTTTTAGGTGTAGAACACACAGTTTAGCTTATATCTGCTGTACTAAATGATTTAGATAATGCAAACCAATTGCAAAAATGCTTATTTTTACTGTCCCCATCATTAGATATATGATCTTTGTAGCGAGAAAACCCCTTTAAGTCTGGAGACTGTACCGGTTATTCTATTCTTTGAAGTCTATTAACTTTTTCTTGTCTTCCTAGGTAGCTTTGACATAACCTAGAAGTATGTTTAGGAACTGTTATGGCATCCAAAGCATTTACCTGACCAGACTATATTCTCCCAGTATTTCACAGGCTTGTTTTAATGTTTTTGAACAAAATTTAAACATGCTTGAACATGCTTTTTATTCAGCAATAGAGTCTTGTGTGGTGAGCGTGCTTACAGACCATAAACTTTGAATGCATTTCTGATTTTTATCTTTGAAACAATTGTACCTGCTGAATCCAAGTCTTTCTGTAGCTCTACACAGATTGGCTCCTGGACATTTCTTCTGGTAGTTCTTTTCCTTCCTCTCTGAAATCTTTCTGGGAACATCTGGTGATGGTCAGTATTTGGTGAAATGTTGTTTTTTCAGATTATGTCCCCAACAGTCCTCACTGGAATCTTCAGTAGTTTAGAAATTCTTCTGAGTCCTATGTCATCAGTATGTTTTGCAAACGCAAGGTTGCAAAGATCTTGAGACAAGATCACTGTTTGTACTCATCATGAGATGTTTCTTGTGTGGCATCTTGGAAATGAGACACCTTTTTACAGATCATCAGTTGAACCAGCTGATATTTTTTTCACTAATTGGACAGATTGCTTTCTGTTAACTGATATATTTCAGCTGATGTCATGACTTTCAATGACTTTTAGCACCTCTCTTTTTTCATGTGTTCAATACTGTTTTTCTGTTTCATTTCTCACTATTACACATAACTTTTTTATGGACAGCTATGGTTTGATTCCTTTGCCTGTGTGGATGGGTTGTTATAGTGTTACCATCATCTAGTGAGAATTCCATGTCAATAGCATCTTTAGAAATATATTTACTTAGAAAATTGTTGATATATACACATAAACATACAGTGTATACGGAAAGTATTCAGACCTTTTAAAATTTTTCACTCTTTCTCTCATTGCAGCCATTTGGTAAGATCAAAAATATTCTGTCACGTCAGAGGTGCAGTGGGCCCTGACTGCCACACAGCCGACTGTCCCTGCCTACTTGTCGTGCTGCCCTAGATGGCAGACCCCTACTGGACGTCAGTCCCTACACTACTACGTGCTGGGCCGTCATTGAAACGCAGAGTCAGACAGTCCGGTTCGATAATGGTACGGGTACGCCAAAGCCACGAATCAGAAAACAGGAGAATAATGGTAAACAAGCCAAGGTCCAAAAACACAGCAGGTCACGCAGTACAAAAACAGAGGACAAAAAACGTAGTCGAGGAGCAAGTCAAAGTCAGGAACACAGGAGTAAACAAGCAGAAAACAGGGATACACGGGAAGCAAAAGGGATAACCTTTCTCAGGCAAATACTGACAGGACTGAGCAAGTTTAAATGAGGCGCCCGGACCCCACCCCAGCACACGATTGGTGCGCTCCGGGCCCTCCTATTGGCCAGTGCGACACACCCTCTGACTTTATTAGGAGCCGAGCTGTCACTCCTAAGCTCATTAGCCCGGCCTCTCCCTGGGTGTGTCGACTGTATAGAGAGATTAACTCCTAGTGTGCTTTGCTGTTTCACGGCAGAAACGTGCGCCGGGACAGTACCCCTCCTCCCCCCTTTTAGGAGGGGCCACTGGACCCTTTCCTGGTTTGGGTTTGTCCGGGTGAGAGTCGTGGATGAACCTGGCCGGAACCCACAACCTCTCCTCCGGACCATAACCCTTCCAGTGGACAAGTTACTGTAAGGAGCTCTGCACTCTATGGGAGTCTACGATGTGGGCAACTTCGTATTCCAACTGACCCTCTACACTAACAGGAGGAGGGGGTATCGAAGGTGAAGTCGGAGATGGAATGTACCTCTTTAGCAGTGACTGGTGGAAAACGTTATGAACCCGGAGGGAGGGAGGTAACTTAAGATGATATGCCACCGGGTTCACCACTTCCTGCACCACATAAGGACCCACGAATCGTGCAGCTAATTTACCGCAAGGCACTTTTAGGCAAAGATTTCGGGTGGACAACCAAACCTTATCACCCACAGCAAAACCACTAGAGCAAAGATGTCTCTTGTCACTCTTTCTTTTTTGGATGATCTGGGCGTTGACCAAGTTCTTCTGAACTTGGGTCCAGACTGTGCACAAATCTTTAACGATAGCATCCACCCCATTATGATCGGACGTAGCGCTGGATAAAGATGCATGTCTCGGGTGAAAATCATACTTGCAAAAAAACGGAGAGACTTCAGATGAACAATTATCTTGATTATTAATCGCGAATTCCACTAACGGTAAGTATTTAACCCAATCCGCCTGCTGATCAAAATAAAAAAAACAAAGTTTTTGTGTAACGGTTTGGTTCACCCTCTCCGTCCGCCCATTAGTCTCGGGGTGGAAAGCCGAAGAGAAGGGTAGGGTGATACCCAGAGCCTTACAGAGAGATCTCCAGAAACGGGACACAAATTGGACCCCTCTGTCCGAAACAATATTCTCGGGTAACCCATGTAGTTTGACAATGTGTTTGATGAAAAGCTCGGCAAGCTTCTTGGACGGCAAACCTCTTAATGGAACCAATTGACACATCTTACTAAAACGATCCACCACCACCCAAATGACCGTCTTACCCTCAGAGGTAGGAAGATCGGTCATAAAGTCCATGGAGATGTCGGTCCATGGGTTCTCGGGTATGGGGAGAGGACAAAGTTCCCCAGGAGGACGAGTTCTGGGAACCTTTGCCCGAGCACAAATGTCACACGCTGCCACGTAGGCCTCCACATCACGATACAATGAAGGCCAACAGTAATTGCGAGACATGAGCCTCTTTATGCCAGACACTCCGGGATGTCCGGATAATACAGAATCATGCAATTCCTTTAACCCCTTAAGGACCCAGCCAGTTTTGGCCTTCCTGAACCACCCCTATTTTTGAAATCTGACAGGAGTCACTTAATGTGAGAATAACTTTTTGACACTTTTACCTATCCATGTGATTCAGAGATTTTTTTCTCGTGACACATTGTGCTTTAAGTTAGTAAGAAAATTTTATCCATACAAGCCTTGTTTTTTGTGAAAAATATCAAAATTTCATGAAAAATGTGAGAGATGTTCCCCTCCTCATACCCACTCATTGCCTCCCACCAGTCAAGCCAATATCGCTCTGCTCTACACTGATGAGGGGCAAAACCCCGAAACGCGTATGTAGATGAGCAATATTGGCTTGACAATTATTCCTTTTTGCTTTTCAAAGATTCAGTGAATCAGAAGTAAATTGAGGATTTGTTACAACCTATAGAGGGCGCAGTGAGCTTTCCAGCTCCTTTCCCATAATGCCTTGTGATATTAAAATTTGGAAAAATTTGCGATTTTGAAAGTTGCAAAATTTCTGCGTACAAGACAGATAATTATTCACCACAAAATAGTTTATAACTAGCATCTACCATATGTCCACTATAGGTTGGCATCATTTTTTAAATGTCCTTTTTTAATATATATCATTAGAGGGCTTAGAAATTTAGTAGTAATTTCTCACATTTTCAAGAAAATTTGCAATATACATGTTTTTAGGGACCAGTCCAGTTCTGATGTGGCTTTGAGGGGCCTGAATGTTAGATATCCCCATAAATGACCCCATCTAAGAAACTACACCCCTTAAAGTATTTACAGCAATGTTTAGGAAGTTTGTTAAGCCTTTAGGTATTTCACAGAAATTAAAGCAAAGTGGAGGTGAAATTTCAAATTTCACTATTTTTGCAGATTTTTTAATATTTATCCATTATTCACTGAATACGGTAAATGTGACTAGGTAAATGCAATGTAATATCATTTCCCCCAGGTCCTGCCTTTTTTTGAAATTTCCCCCATATGGGGCCCCCCTTAGTCCCAATTATTTGGCCCCAACCCATAAGCCCCAAATAGGAGGACCCAACCTACGGGGACCTTGGGGTCTCATTTTCAATAAAAATTTTTGTTTGGGCCCCCATTTCGGGTTTTGAGGAGGAAAGGGGGCAAAAACTTTTAAAAAACCCCAAAAAATACCCCATATTGGAAATACCCCCTTAAGGAAATATATAAAGGTGTGTAGTGATTTTAAAATCAAAAGGGTGATTCAAAAATTTTTTTTTAACATTAGGTGTGAAAAAAAAAAAAAAATTTTTTTTTCTAAAATCGGAAATTTTTAGTTTAAAAAAATTTTTCATATTTAAAAGGGAAACCGGGAAAAAAAAACCCCCCAAAAACTTTTTTAAAAACAATTTCTTCCAATTCCCGGCAATCCCTTTCTGGGGGTTTTTTGAAAAACGCTTTTTTTGGGGGTGCAGGGGCGGGGGTTAAAGGGGTGGGGAAACGCTAGGGGGTTTTTTGGAAACCCCCAAAATTTTGGTGGGGCAATTTTCGCTTTTTGCAAACCCCCCAAAAAGTCCCAAAAAGGGTGAAACCTTCCCAAAGGGTCCCCCCAATTTAGATTAAAACCCCCCCCTCGGGGAAATCCATTTGGGGGTGTCTTGTGCTTTTTTGGGGGGCACTGGTTTTAAATATTTTTTTTATATTTTTGGGCCATAAAAAAGGGGGGGGGGGAACCCCATTTCCCAAACCATTTTTTTTTTGGGGCTTTAATTTTACAGCGTTCGCTGTGCAGTGAAAAATGAGGGATTAAACTTTACTATGGGGGTCGGTACAATTGCAAGGGGAAAATTTTTATATTAGTTTTTTTTTTTTTTTTTTATTTTTTCAAAAATAAAAAGGTCTTTAAAAATTGTGTTTTTTGTTGTCCTATTCTGACAGCCTAACTTTTTTTTTTTGCTGTGTGCAGAGCTGTGTGGGGCCCTTTTTTGGGGGGGGGGTGAATTAAAGCTTTTATTGGTACCATTATTGGGTGCTTTACAACACTTTTTTCACTTTTTATGGGGTTTTTTTGGGGCATTTTGAAAAAAATTCCAGCAATCCGAAAATTTTTTTTTATTTTTATTTTTTTATAGCGGGTCACTTTTGCTTTAGATATGAAAAGCTATTTTTCTGGGGAGGCGAAAAGGGTTACGAAATCCCCAAATTTGTAAAAATTTTTTTTTTTTTTTACTGTTTTTTTATACAAAAAAAAACACTTTTATTCAAACGGAAAAAACCCCCATTTTTGCATGGGCCATAAATGAGAGCCAAAATTTTTTTAATTTTTCTGTTTTAGGGAGCTGTATACAGGCTTGTTTTTTGCGGGATGAGTTGGGAAAATTTTTTTTTTTTTTTTTTTGGGTATCTTTTTTGGGGGGAAACAAGATTTTTTGATTTTTTTTAAAATTTCTTTTTTTGGGGGAAGGGCAGAGGGGAAGAAAAACTGCAACCCCAATGGGGTTTTTTTTTATTTTTTTTTTTAAAAACAGCGCTCCCCTGGCCGTACCCAAATGGGTTCCCTTTTTACTCGGGGGTCGAAAAATGATTATGGCGATACCCAATTTATATATTTTTTTTTATGTTAAACCCTTTTAAAAAAAAAAAAAAAAAGTGTTTTTTTTTGTTTTAAAATTAAATTTTTTTTTATACTGTTTTGAGAGCCATAAGTTTTTTTATTTTTCCGTTTTTACAGAGCTTTTGGGTTTGGATTTTTTTTTTTTTTGGGGGGGTAAATCACGTTTTAAAAAGGTACAACGTTGGCGTTTTTTAGGGGTTTTTGAAACACTTTTTTTCCATTTTATGTGGGTGCGGATGAAAAAAAAAACTTAATTTTGTGAATTGTTTTTTTTTTTTTTTTTTTACGGCTTCACCGAAAAGGGTAAATTAACATGACAGATTTATTGGGGAGGGCGTTACGCATTTCGGCGAACCAAATATGGGTACTTTATTTTTTTTTGATCTTTTTTTTGGGGGATTTTGGCGTTTGTAAAAAGGGGGAAAAGGGGGGGGTTAAGTGTTATTATTTTATTTTTGGTGTTTTTGTTTTACATGTTTTTCTTTTATTTAATTTTTTTTTAACTTTTTTCACATTTTTTTTTTTCTTTTTCCCCCTAGGGGATTTGGGAAAGGGAAAATCTTTTGGGGTCTCTCCCTTTAATAATTCCCAAGCCCCAGCTTGTTGCTGTGCGTGGGGTTCCCATGACAAAATGTCAGGCACGATGCCCCCAGGGCACGGCCCGGCATCGGACTTTACAGACAAACCCCGGAAAGGGATTTTATCCTTTCCCTGCTGTCTGAGAAGGGAAGGGTCAGGATCGGCGATCCGTGCGTGCTTTCCCCCGACAGAGAAAGGGAGGAAGGGGCGATCCCCCTCCCGCGTCTTTCCCCCTTTATTGCGACCCGAAGGGGGGCGCAAAATTAAGGGGTTTTTCCCCCTCCCCCCCCACCCCGGAGGGAATCGCTTTGGGCGGGGCCGACGCAGCGGGGTTTCAGCTGTAATATTTCAGCTGAAACCCCCCCGCCCCATCGCACAAACTCTGCTTTAGAGTTCGCGGGGATCCTCGGACAAGATACGTCCGGTGCGTGGAAACCCCCCCCAAAACCCCCTGGGCGTTGCAAAGGTCCAAAAGGGCGTGAAGGGGGTTTTAAAAAACCGAAACCGAAACAGAGTGGGGGAAAAAAACTTAGAAGCTGGAACCCAATTTTTCGGTCTCATGTCCCGGGTGGTTTTTTTTTTTTTTCTTAATCTCAGGGGCTAAAAACGGGACCCTGGCTGAGAACCCTCGTCTCCCTTTGGTTAAAAATAGGACGGTCCTCCCGGGGGTGAGTGACTGGCCAAAGAACTTTTAGATAACCCGTCACTTTAACATTTTTTAAAATCCTGGGGTTGGGAATGACACAAAAAAAAAAGCGATTTAAAAAAACAATTTCCCAACGTGCCTGAATGGGTTTTGCCTTTTTGCGTTCTCTAGAAAGGGAAATTTTTTGATCGGGTTTGGGCCGTTTACTTTTGGGTGTTGGGACCCTTGAGGATTTGGGGCATTCCCCGAAGGCCCATTAATGGCCAACAATTTTACGGGTTTCCCGGGCTCCCAGTTTCCCCTCCGGGAGGAGAATTTACTGAAAAAAAAGCACACGGGTGAAGATTGGTCAGGGCAGTCACCCCCGAATAGGACGCCCCCGCTCCGAAAATAGAAGCATCGACCTCAAGACGAAGGGTTTGGTTTGTCTGCTTTTAACCCCAAAACCCGGGGGAGGGGATAAAACATGCTAAAGCCTTTCGAAAGCTTTTAAAAGGGTTTGGTTGCCATTTAAGAAATTAACCCCCTTTTTAGTCATATCAGTAAGTGGTTGAACGAGAACAGAAACATTTCGGATAAATTTTCGATAATAGTTAGCAAAGCCTAGGAACCACTGCAAGGCTTTCAGGGAGGAAGGACGAACCCAATCAATAATTGCCTGAACCTTCCCGGGATCCATGCGAAACGAATTGGGAGTCAAAACATATCCCAGGAAAGGTACTTCCTGAACCCCGAAAACACACTTCTCAAGTTTGTCAAATAAACTGTTAACCTTCAAGATTTGCAAAACCTGCCGCACATGTTAAACATGTGATGGCCAGTCCTGTGAATAAATTAAAATGTAATCTAGATATTCAACCATACAATGACCAATGAGTTCACTGAAAACATCGTTCACCAGGTTCTGGAAGACTGCGGTAGCATTACATAATCCAAAAGGCATAACAAGATATTCAAAATTGCCCTCTGGGGTATTAAATGCGGTCTTCCACTCATCCCCCTTCTTGAAACAAATAAGGTGATAAGTAGAGATGGGCGAATTGATTCTAACGAAGTGGAATTCGTTTAGAATTTCAGGAAAACTTCGGTTCTGAACGAAGTCGAAGTTTGGGGTACTTCACGCGAACGAAGTGTGCTTTTGATTGATAAAATGGCTGCGAGCACATGGCGTTACATGGGGCAAAGAACTCTGGGAGGAAGAAGGGCATAGCCTACCTGACATGTGCAGAGATGAAGCCAATCAGAGACCGGCGGGATTCTGTGACGTCACCGCGACGCTGGGAGCTCATACCGCTCTCACTGTACTGATTAGGGAAGGTGCTGCCACGGCTGCTTATGATATCTCTTACTAAAGAACTCATTTTTATACAGCGATTTTTGGGGGGTGTCACCGCTTGTCTCAGAGACTGCTTCTCTTAACATTCTAATTCTGATTTTGTGGGGTATTGGAACTGAAGTCCAATGTGCGTCCAATGCAGCTGCATATACATTTTAATGCTATCTGCTTACAGCACATTAAATATCCAAGGGTTATCTAATCCTGTTCCTGTTGTAATCATTTAAAGAAACAGCGTTTTTACAATCCAAATACCACTTCATTTTTGGTTGCTCAATTCTTTTGCGCAATTTACATCCAGTGGTTAATTAAGTGCTGTTCTGCTGTTGTGGTCACTAAAAGAAACCATCTTTTTCACCACCAAAAAAGACATTTCTCCTGTAGCATAATTCATAACCGAAGGTTAATTACAAGTTTTTCTCTTTTTGTGTACCGTAAAATACACGCCATTGTAACACGCTACAAAGCTGGAAGTTTTTGGTTGCTCAATTCTTTTGCGCAATTTACATCCAGGGGTTAATTAAGCGTGTTTCTCTGTTGTGGTCACTAAAAAAAACCGTCTTTTTCACCCCCAAAAAAAGACATCTTTTTTTACTAATTCATAACCGAAGGTTTTTACAATTTTTTCTCTTGTTGTGTCCCGAAAATACACGCATTGAACACCTATAAAGCGGTAATTTTTGGTTGCCTTTCTTTGGCGCAATAGATCCAGGGTTAATTAAGTTTTGTTCTGCTGTTGTGGTCACTAAAAGAAATCTTCTTTTTCACCGCCAAAGAAGAAATTTTCCGTAAAAAATTTATATCCAAGGTTAAAAAAGCTTTTTTGGGCTTTAGTTCAGTAAAATACACAGTGTTTTTAAACACACATAAAGATTTTTTTCCTGTCATTTGTGAGCGCAATTTAATCCGGGGGTTTCCCCCAACTTTTACGGGGTTCTTTTGGAGCAAGACAGGTTGTATTTATCTTTCAATACAGATACTTCATCAAACAGTGCCCTGTACTTTTTTAAACAAAAAGTATACAACAGAGAGGGGGCAGCTCTTCACCGCAAATGGCAGTGGCAAAAACTTTCCGGGAGCACCCGGGGTCGCAGCACAGCAAGGGGAAACGTCGCAGAGGGGTCACTCTGAGGCCCAAACTGCCGCTGTCATCTAGCGGCCGTGTTACCAGCAACCCCATGGTTCTTGTTTGGTTGACTAGGTCTCCACCCCTCCCAGATACATCTGACAACCCCAGCCAAGAGTCGGGGGGAACGTCAGACAAACCCTTATTTTGGCAGGGCCCGGGGAGCGGTCAGCGGTCCTCACCTGCCTAAAACCCCGCCTCTGTCCCATCCGGTTCCCTCACCAAGATCTACTTTTTGGGGGTCGGGCTCATTTGCCACTATAACGGGATGAACAATTTGGGGAGGGCAGTCACAGCACTTGGCAGCGAAAAATGGGGCCAATACCCCCTGCTTTTGCATCGGAGGCAAAGTAAGATGTGGAGAGGCATGGGGGGTCATGTTGTAGGGGTCACCCCCTTGCGTCCCAAACCGGTGAGAGGACAGCGGGGACATGAAAACAAAATAGATGAGATGTAGCCGACCCATTTGGGGGACCGGTTGAGGAAAGGGGGCTTCTCATCATCGGGAAGAGGGCGTCAGCTGCGTGCGGGAGGGGGTGCACCAGAAGTGGTTGTGTGGCCGTGAGTCAAGGAAGCAGCATTTATCGGGGAAAGCGGCCACGGGGAAAAAAAACCCGTTTCGCAGGTCCAAAAAAGTAGGGGGCAAAGGGTTTCAGCAAAGGCAGCAGCGGTAGATCCTCAGTGGGGACGTTGGCGTTAACCCGATACTCAGCTTTTGGGGCAGCTTTGCTAAGACAGCGGAGACCCCATAGGGGTATATTAGAATCTTTAGGCAGAAAGTGAAGCCTGCCGGGGGAGTAACGTTGGCACCACGGCCCTCATCAAAAAATGCAGTTCACCAACCGGTGGCCTGGGAGAAACTGGCTAGATGTGGTGTCCACCTGCCCCCCGAGCAACAGCAGCGCGCCCCCATGGCAATCCTTTGCAGCCACAAGGTCCACCACCTCTGCAGAAGGGGAGCTGTTTCTCTTTGAAATCATTCCCCGTCAGATGCTCCTCTCCTCCACTCATGGGGCCAGCAGTCGTTCAGCGAGGAATTGCAAAGCAACAGTATGGTTTAACCTCCAAGGGCAAAACTGACCGGCCCCGTCCAAGTTGTTGGTACTTTAGTCCCTCCCCTTTTCCCAAAAGGTGGACTTGCCCCCTTTAGAAACTAATGGGTTGTGCCGGCAAATGGAGGTTCCAACCCGTAATTTATTTTTCCCAAAAAAGGCCCGTACCAGCACTTTATAAATATGTGAAAAGAAGGGGGCAAGTCCTTGAGCTTATGGGTTTGTTCCCAAAGGGCACGCAGCGCGGACGTCCAGAGCTTTAAATCAGTCAGGGCCCTACAGTCCTTTCAGCCCCACTGGGTGAATTGCTTCCAGCCCAGGGACACCCAAAAACTTGGACAGGGGAAAGCCGCTTTTCTTTCCTCCACGTTGTCAAAATGCGGGTCCTGCGCCAAAGTCCGCCCCTCCCCCTCCCCCCCACCACAAACCACTCACCCCCACAGTACTGCTCCATATACCACATGTGAGGGTACAGCGGTGGACGCATTTTTTTACACCTTGGGTTGGGTCGGGGAAAAAAGTCACCAAAAGGGGGGAATGCCCGCGTCAGCAGCAAGAAATTATGTGTGGTTTCTCCTCGCCAACTGCAAATCAAAACCATGGGGACAGACAATGGGAGGAACATGGTTTCCGCGCTGCACCAGGGGGGGTGGGCCATGGCCCCGCATGGCACACTGTTCAATTTGGTTTTTGAAAAGTTTCCTAAGTCTTCCAAAACCCATCTTCGAAGATTCTGAAAAGGCAGGGAAACTGGCATGCATTTTACCCTTTCCCACAAAGCCCGAATACCCTCCCGAATTGCAGCGGCAGAACGGCCTTTCCCCAAAACCTTGAATCAATGTTTTCCCCCCCATTGGAATTTTCCCGCCCGACATGTTGGACAACGTATGAACAGAAAAGGCCTTAACGTTTTTTTTATGATCCAGGCAGCGGAGTCCCCGTGTAACTTGATGTCAGCCCGTGGGAGCTCATCTGACACCGCCGTTTTTGAGGGATTCGAGGGGGGCGTTTTTTGTCATCGCCAGGGCTACGGGGGAAATAAGTCATTCCACTTTTCTGTTTGGGAATAGATGCGAAAAATCTGTCTGGGCGGGGGAGGGAGACGTGGCGACTAAATCTCGCGGGCCAAAATGAGTCCGGGTGGACTGAAATGGAGGAAGAGGAGGAGGAAGACATTGGAGCAGAAGCATTGTCTGGTAAAATGAGTGGATTTTCTACCCAGGTACAAGAGAGGAGGAGCAGGAGCAGCTGGGGAGGTAATGGAGATGAGGAAGACTGAGGCAGATGACCCGCAAGCACCGTGGCAGTAATACAGTGGAGATGGAGGCGGGAGCCCCTCGGAGTCACTTGTGCAGTTTTGGGCCTGGCTATGACAGCCCGAATAGTCACACC
Source organism: Phyllomedusa bahiana (assembly GCA_025379985.1). Taxonomy (NCBI): domain Eukaryota; kingdom Metazoa; phylum Chordata; class Amphibia; order Anura; family Hylidae; genus Phyllomedusa; species Phyllomedusa bahiana. The sequence goes on along the minus strand of JAODAL010024477.1, from coordinate 7,821 downwards.
CGGGCAGAGGGATGACTTCTGGCTCTCCACCCTTTTCCCGACCCTCGACCCCCGGTCCAAAATGGGAGCCTTTTTTTTTCCCAGCTTTTAAAGGGGGAGGACAAACTAAAAATACTATAGGGAAATCCTCCGTAGTCAGTTGGCCGCTGCCTATGTCCCCATCGTCCCTCCTCTGACAGGTCTGGAACCGGGGGTTTTTCAGCGTTCACGTACTACGCCGCTGTTTGCTGGGGGAAGGTGGAGGGTAGGAGCAGAAACCAGCTCCATCAGCAGCACACCTAAGTCTGGAGTCACTGATGAGCAGCTTCCTTCACCCGCCTAGTGAGGAGGGCAGTCGCCACAGCAGGACCTGGAGCAGACCCTGAACCAGCAGGTGGTGGCCTACTTGGACAGCATTTATGCCGCCCCAGTTAGAAGATCCGCTGGTCTGCTGGGCAGCCAAACTGGATTGTGGGCCGCAACTTGCTGAGTTTGCAGTGGAGAAGGGTGTCCTGGCCCGGACAGTAGTGTGGCTCAGAGCGGGGTTTTAGTGCGGGGGGGGCCATCAATTACCCCAAGGAGAACCCGCTTGTCCCACGGGAAATGTGGAACGACTGACCTTTGACAAGATAAATCAGGCATGGATCGGCCAGGATTTTCCACACACCCCACTGCCTTAGCGTCAGACACATCAGCCATGACGCCTCACCCAACTGTGAGAAATGAGTCCCGTTCAAACTACCTGCCTCACCCACTATTCTGAAGCCACCACCCGCCTGATGCCACACATCTGCTGACAGTTTCTCCATCTCCACCAACCATCTTTAAACCGGGGACGGGTTTTGCCACCCACCCCCACACTCTGCATTGTCCCACTCTATCCCCCGCCTGCTGCGCTGTTGCTGGTCCCGTACTTTCCACATGTGTCATTGTGGCACTTTTTTGACCTCTACTGCTTCGTTGTTGCGCGCGGGTCACCTCCACCGTGTCATTGTGCCACCTGGGGCCTACTCCATTTTTTTTTGCCACCTCCAAAAAGTTTTGTGCCATTTCCTACCTCAGCTGCTGCGGGCCGTGACCTTCACACTGTGTCATTGTGCACTCTTGGCCTACTCCGTTTTTGCCACCTCCAAATGCATTTGCCATGTTGCCTTTGCGCGGCTGCCGTACCTCCACACTGGCATTGTGCCACTCTGTGGCCTACTCCTGTTTTTACCACCTCCAGAACTTGTCATTGTTCCACTTTGTGACCTCTTGCAGCTGCTGCGGCTGTTGCCGTGCCCTCCACACCCTATCATTGTCCCACTTTCTGACCCATCTGTTGCTCCTCCGCACCTCCACTCTGTTCATTGGGCCCACCCCCGTGGCCTACTCCTGTTTTTGCCACCTCCAGAATTCATTGTGCCCTCTCTACCTCATCTGCTGCCTGGCTGCTACCATAACCTCCACACTCTTCTTTGTGCCATTCTGGGGCCCACTACTGTTTTGGGGCCTCTCCAGAATTTCATTTGCCACTGCATGACCTCTGCTGCTGCTGCGGCTGTTCCCGTCCCTCCACACCCATCTTGTGCCACTCTCACCTCATGCGGCTCCAATCGTCACCTCCACTCTATGTCATTGTGCCACTCTGTGGCCTACTCCTGTTTTTGGCCACCTCCAAATTGTCATTGTGCCACTCTCTCTGACCTCATGCTGCTGCTGCCGTGACCTCCACACTGTGTCATTGTGCCGCTCTGTGGCCTACTCCTGATTTTGCCACCTCCAGAATGTCAATGTGTCACTGTCTGACATCATGCTGCTGCTGCCGTGACCTCCCCCCTGTGTCATTGTGCCACTCTGTGGCCTACTCCTGTTTTGCCACCTCCAGAATGTCATTGTGCCACTGTCTGACCTCATGCTGATGCTGTGGCTGCTGCCGTAACCTCCACACTCTCTCATTGTGCCACTCTGTGGCCTACTCCTGTTTTGCCACCTCCAGAATGTCATTGTGCCACTGCCTGACCTCATGCTGCTGCTGTGGCTGATGCTGTGCCCTCCACACTGTGTCATTGTGCCACTCTGTGGCCTACTCCTGTTTTTGCCACCTCCAGAATGTCACTGTGCCACTGTGTGACCTCATGCTGCTTCTGCCGTGACCTCCACACTGTGTCATTGTGCCACTCTGTGGCCTACTCCTGTTTTTGTCACCACCAGAATGTCATTGTGCCATGCCTGACCTCATGCTGCTGCTGCCGTGACCTCCACACTGTGTCATTGTGCCACTCTGTGGCCTACTCCAGTTTTTGCCACCTCCAAAGTGTCATTGTGCCCCTCTCTGACCTCATGCTGCTGCTGCCGTGACCTCCACACTGTGTCATTGTGCCGCTCTGTGGCCTACTCCTGTTTTTGCCACCTACAGAATGTCATTGTGTCACTGTCTGACCTCATCTGCTGCGCCCGTGACCTCCACACTGTGTCATTGTGCCACTCTGTGGCCTACTCCTGTTTTTGCCACCTCCAGAATGTCATTGTGCCACTCTCTATCCTCATGCTGCTGCTGTGGCTCTTGCCGTGCCCTCCACACCCTGTCATTGTGCCACTCTCTGATCTCATGCTGTTGCTTCTGCCGTCACCTCCACTCTCTGTCATTGTGTCACTCTGTGGCCTACTCCTGTTTTTGACACCTCCCGAATGTCATTGTGACACTCTCTGACCTCATGCTGCTGCTGTGGTTGCTGCCATAACCTCCAAACTCTGTCATTGTGCCACTCTGTGGCCTCCTACTGTTTTGCCACCTCCAGAATGTCATTGTGCCACAACTGACCCATGCTGCGCTGGGTGCTGCCGGACCTCCCCCCTGGTCATTGTCCACTCGTGCCACTCCTTTTTTTTGCCACCCCAGAATGTCATTTGCCACTGTCCGACACATGTTGCGCCCCGTGACCCCACACTTGTCATTGGGGCCACTCTGGGGCCTACTCCATTTTTTTTGCCACCTCCAAAATTTTCATTGTGCCACTTTTCTGACCTCTGCTGCTGCCCCGGGGGGGGACCTCCACACTGTGGTTGTCCACCGGGGCCCCTACTCCTTTTTTTGCCCCCTCCAAAGTCTTGTCCCACCTCTGACCCCATGCCCTGTCCCCCGTCCCCTTTCCACACCGTCCGATGTTGCCACCTGAGCTCCAGCTTTTTTTTTTTCCGCTTTTGCTGCCATGACTTTTCAGCTACATTCCCCTCAGTTTTTTGGTCATTTTTTTGCCCCCCTTAAGTGCCCGGGGAATTTTATATAAGCGATTCTAAGAGCAGCGCAGTCATAGCGTGTATACAAAATACAACTTGTAAAGAAAACCCAAGCTCCCCGCATATTAACAGGCACAGCTTCAAAAACACCCACAGGCCTGTGCACCGGGAAATAGCTTTTTTTTTTAACGCAATTCCCAAAGTAATTGGGACTAAACAAATTTTGTCTAAAAATTTTGGCCATTTACTGAAATTAAAATTTTGAGAAATTCCCCATCTCTGTATAGCCCCTTTTAGTCCACTTGGAAAACCTTTTTAGCCCCCGGGATTTGAAAAAAACGGGTCGGGAATCAAGGGGAAATTGGTATTGATTCTTTAACCGTTACTTAATTAAACCTCACAAAATCAACATGGGGGAGACTTCCATTTTTTTTTTTTACCAGAAGACCCTGCCCCCAGGGGGAACACCGAAGACGGATGTAACCCTTCTGTAACTCTCTGTAATGATTGCTTTAAGCATTCCTCTCGGACCACAATTATATACCTGCCTTTTGGAAACCTTCCCCGGGCAACATTCAATGCACAATGAGGATCTACGGAAGAAACCCTCAGACTGATTTCACAAAAAGGAGGAATTGCTCTACTTCCCATTACCAAACCATAGGGAACATTTGCAAAAACCCTGCTTTCCCCTCCTAATTAATTCTCCAGAACTCAATCAATAACCGTGTTTGTGTCCTGAAGCCAAGGCAACTCCAAAACCAAACATCACGGTAAAGCCCTCCATGATAAACAGTAATAACATTTCTCCTTATGAATAACCCAACTAGCACCCTCAAAGTTCTGGGGTGCAATACTCAATAAAGCCCTTAGCCAACAGGGTAGACTCAATAGCCACAAACACATTTACCCGCATGGGATCCGCTAGAGCCTCCGAGGGAAGGCCCATACCGCGTAGTGAATGAAGGGTCCACATAAAATGGAAGCTGATCCTGAATCTACAAAAGCATTTCCCACATTCACACAAAGAAAAATATGAAAACACATTTCACTGCAAAACACACACACATTTTTTGATACATAGGAAACCTGTCGCTCTAGGTTGACCTTTCCGCGAGTCAACCTAAGCGCTGGAGTTTTTCCGGATCTCCTTTTGGACAACTCCACGGATGCGATGGACCCTTCTCCGCCACAGTACAAGCATAGTCCCTGGGTGCGACGTGAGTCCTGTGGGTCACTGAAAGTACCCACAAGAGAGGCCCCTACCTGCATATGGCCCTCAGGGGTATCACACCGCTCCGAAAGGCTCTGAGCGGTGGGCAGAACGGAGTATAGGAGTAAAGGCTGGGCAATGAAAAAGGTTCCTGCTCCCAGACGTCTCTCCCTAAAAACCTCTGTCACTAATCAGGACTGCCAAAGCGATGGCGTCATCCAGATTGCCCGGAGGTAGGATAGGGCTACCAACATAGATCCTTAACAATGGTCCAGCCAATCCTACCCGGAACTGTCACCTGAGGTTGTGTCATCACCTTCTAAGGATCTACACCAGCGGTGAAACTCCAGAGGCATACTCCTCTTACCGATCCTCTTAAACCCAGCATTTTGAAGGTGGTTGAGCTGAAATTTCGGCCACTGCCTCCCTATCAGGGTCCAGTGCGTAAGAGAGATCCCAAAGAGACAAAAATCTGTCTATTACAGAAGACAATTCCGTGAGTCAGGTGTTAGTGAGAATGCTCAAAATCCTAGGGGACCCTTGAGAAGGACATGACAATTCCCACTTCTGTTCCTCTTAACCAGAAATACGTGGGTTAGTCGAAATAACAGCCACATCCCCTCCCTAAAAGTCAGAAAAGCCTTTTGTTCACACCAAAACCTTTTCGTGTAGCTGAATGGGGAAGGCGAAGGGGAAAGCGATGCCTGGAGATTCCCACCTTGTGGGGTACCACCTGGAGGTCTCCTGCCAAGCTGTGTAGCCACACAGTGGCCAGATCATTGGACCAACAATGGGTAAGTCCCTGGCAATCTGCCACACAAGTGCAAGCTCACTGGGGTTCAATGTACCTGGGACAGTAATATATGGCATGAGATAAATGTCAGTCAGTCAAGGAGGTGCAGTGGGCCCTGACTGCCACCCACCCATGTCTCCCTGCCTACTTGGCGTGCTGCCCTAGATGCAGCACCAACTGGACGACAGTCCCTACACTACTACGTGCAGGCCGTAGGACATGCAGATTCAGAACATCCCGGGTCCGACTAATGTACAGGTACGCCAAAGCCCACGAATTCAGAAACCAGGAGAATAACGGTAAACAAGCCAACGTCCAAAAACCTAGGAGGTCACGCAGTACAAAAACGGAGGGCAAAAAACGTAGTCGAGGAGGAAGCCGAAGTCAGGAACACAGGAGTAAACAAGCAGAAAACAGGGATACACGGGAAGCAAAAGGGATAACCTTTCTCAGGCAAATACTTACAGGAATGAGCGAGTTTAAATGAGGTGCCTGGACCCCGCCCCAGCAGATGATTGGTGCGGCCTCCGGGCCCTCCTATTGGCCAGTGCGACACACCCTCTGACATGATTAGGAGCCGAGCTCTCACTCCTAAGCTCATCAGCCCTCTCCCTGGGTGTGTCAATGATTAACCCCTAGCCTACCTTGCTGCTTCACGGCGGAATTGTGCGCCGTGACAGGTTCATTTTTATTAATATTCATTATATTCATTAATATACACTTTACACACCATCTTGAAAGAAAAAAAACAGAAATGTAGAGATTTTTGCAAATTTATTAACAATTAAAAACTGAAATATCACATGGTCATAAGTATTCAAACCCATTGCTGGACACTCATATTTAACTCACATGCTGTCCATTTCCTCCATTCTGAACATCTTTGGAGATGGTTCTACCTCCTTCAATGGAAGTCCAGCTGTGTTTTAATTAACTGATTGGACTTGAGTAGGAAAGGCACACACCTGTCTATATAAGACCTCACAGCTCACAGTGCATGTCAGAGAACATGAGAATCATGCGGTCTAAGAAACTGCCCAAGGAGCTCAGAGACAGAATTGTGGCAAGGCACAGATCTGGCTAAAGTTACAAAAGAATTTCTACAGCACTCAAGGTTCCTAGGATTCTCTGATCTGATGAGATGAAGATTGAACTTTTTGGTGTTAATTCTAAGTGGTATGTGTGGAGAAAACTGGGCACTGCTCATCACCTGCCCAATACAATCCCAACAGTGAAACATGGTGGTGGTAGCATCATGCTATGGGTGCGTTTTACAGCTGCAAAGACAGGATGATTGGTTGCAATTGAAGGAAAGATGAATGCGGCCAAGTACAGAGATATCCTGGATGAAAACCTCTTCTGACTGGGCCGAAGGTTCATTTTCCAACAAGACAATGACCCTAAGCACACAGCTAAAATAACAGAGCAGTGGCTTCAGAACAACTCTGTGCCCATTCTAGACTGGCTAAGACAGATCCCTGACCTAAACCCAATTGAGCTTTTCTGGAGGGACTTGAAAATGGCTTTCCACCAATGTTCACCATCCAGGGAACTGGAGTGGATCTGCAAGGAAGAATGGCAGAGGATCCCCAAATCCAGGTGTGAAAAAACTTGTTGCATCATTCCCAAGAAGACTCATGGCTGTAGTAGCTCAAAAGTGTGCTTCTACTCAATACTGAGCAAAGGGTATGAATACTTATGATCATATTACATAGTTACATAGTCACATAGTATGGTTAAAAACAGACACGTGTCCATCAAGTTCAACCAAGGGTGGAAGAAAAATGGGTGAATGGAGGGAGACAAGGATTTTAAGCCAAGCCTTCCACTGCTTAATGCCCTGAAACCAACAAGGCAAGAACCAGGGGAGAACCCAGCTCTGACCCCAGAGCTGCCACCAGCCAGGATGCAGAATTTTACATAGCTACGTACTCATTAATATTCTTTCGTTTCAGGTAGATATCTAAGCCTTTCTTGAAACTTAACTGTTCCTGCTGTGACCAGCTCCTCAGGCAGGCTATTCGACAGATTTACAGTTCTTACATTGAAGAACGCTTTTCTCCTCTGGAGATTGAATCCTTTTCTCTCTAGCTGAAGGTAATGTCCCCTTGTCTTTTGAGGGGGCTTTACATTACATAATTTTTCCCCATACTTTTTGTAGGGACCATTTATATATTTATATAAATTAATCATGTCCCCCCAAAGTCGTCTTTTCTCAATTATTACTATTATTATTATTATTTATTTTAAAGCGCCATTGGTTCCAGGGCGTTGTACATTTGAGGGGGTTACATACATAACATATGTCAAACGAGTACAATGATAAGTGATGAATGACAATTGTCACAACAGAGGGAGAGAGGACCCTACCCGCGAGGGGCTTAATCTACAAGGAGAGGGGGAAAGAGACAGAGGTAGGGGCAGACATGTTTGTGGAGGGTGTAGTGGCAGCTGGGTTATTGTAGGTTATAGGCAAGCCTGAAGAAATGGGTTTTCAGATTGCTATTGAAGCTGGTGAAAGTGGAGGAGAGTCTGATGTGTTGGGGCAGTGAGTTCCAGAATGTGGGGGAAGCACGAGAGAAGTCTTGGAACGGTTATGTAGGGCTATAAGAGGGAG